>JAUTBT010028518.1:0-38755 GCA_032361225.1 Lepetodrilus schrolli
TATCAAATAGTGGTAGCTCTGTATACACACACACACACACACACACACACACACACACACACACACACACACACCTACACAAGTAATGATCTGAATTCAATGAAAACCCTGTTCTCATTTTAATAGTAACTTCGTGACATTTTCTATTCGCAATGGCATCCAAAATCGTTTTAAACCTTGGCGCAATCGTCACAGGCCAGGACCGCATCCGGGTAACTGCATTTGCTCGTATCCAATATGGCGGAGGGAGTACTAGTATATAGGACATTTTAAACGTCAGTTTTTATGCTTTACGGGTACATATATTTTTGTATTATGTACATTTACCTAAACGTCATGCTTTCTACAGAATATGCGTGTGATGCGTACACGTTTTGAAAAAAAAAAGGTATTTGGGAATGAGATATCGAGCATTGAACATCGCGTGTGATGTGGGTAATTGAAAGTTCTGTACCTGTCATTTCTCTGCATCATGCAAATCTTTACGGTGTCGTTATCAGTTTAATTACATAAATAATCCATTGCTATACTTATTCAAAACACACTGATACTAAAACAATAAATAATGTATTGTCATACTTATTCAAAATATATTGATACTAAAACAACTGCCAATATGGTCTATTAAAATGTGCTTATATAATGCTTAAAAATAAGGAGATTTACATCGACACTTGAAATTGGAGGCCTACGTCATCACCAGATACAAGTTACCAATTCTATATACTTTGTCACACAAAGAACGGCCAGTTAGACCATGTTGGAAAGAATGTACTAAGCGATCGAGAGATCGAAGAGGGAAGGTATGGGGTTGGCACAATCCATACACGTAATGGATCTCGTGTCTTGGTGGACTAGTAAAATAGGTCCACGTGGACTCGCGGAAACATGTATAAATAACATATACGATGTAGATATATTGGCATAGTATGTGGATTTCTGGCACAGATTTCATCCTCTTGTATTTTTTTGATTGGTATTTAGAGCCGCTTTCAAGATTATTTCACTTATATCACGGCTTGATTACTAGTATACGATCACAGGAAAACGTTCCTGGGGCTGCGTTCCCGAAGTTGTCATATACGTAGCGACATCTTTACGCCTTCGTGGAGGAACATTTTACTCTTTCTGGGCCATCAAATGTTCCTCCACGAACAGCTTAACGATTTGGTACGCGTTACAACATATACGATAGCTTCGGGAATATGACCCCTGGTCGCCAGTCTATACCTTTGTAAGATTTTACAATTTTACGTATTGAAAAGCTAAGAACGGAAGTAAACTGTGAGCATGTATAATATTGTGTAACATGGTTGAAAGAAAAAGAACGTTCTAAAAGTTCTAAACTATACTATAAAAATGGAAATTTCACAGCACTATAATATTACGGATGCGACTATGGTTAAAATAAACGGTAACATGGGCTCGTACCTGCAATGTCTATATAAAATCCGATTTTTATTATATAAAAATAAATAAGCATATTAAAAATAGTTGAATACATGATAATTGTGACATGTAGTATTTTCGGATACAAATATATAATGACAAAACAATCCTAATCAAGTCACTAATACACAGTGTATATTGATTAACATGCCCGGCATATTACGGATATAATGAATACCAAATCACGAGCGCAGTTGACTTTGAAAATACTCGCATTCATCTGTCCAACATTCAATGAAAAGTTACTATTTGGATAGATTTATACAATAATAAGCCGTTTCCACTAAGCAACTATTGAGATTCCCGTGGACTGCTGTCCATGATACACCAATGTAGTATTGTTTTTAAAATATCAACTCTTCCCAGTGTGTTGCAAAGTTGAACATGGGAGCTAACGGACCGGATGACCCGTGGTTTTAACACTAAATTAATCCCGGGGTTTCAGTGGACAAACAAACACGCATGGACAATCCACTCACTACATACCACTCAAACAAAGACGAGGCAGCCATGCTTCATTATTCTGCTAAATTTCTGGACAAACTTCATTAGAAATCAAACTATTTGAATAAAAACACCGTCTGACCACGCCTAATTGTTTGGACATTCCGAAGGCAATTGTGACCAAAACGGGCATCTGTGGCCGGAGGGTGACCTTGCAGTTGACACAGCCCTCGGGTGGACAATGGTCAAGCGGGTGCAAGTGGAGCACTGCCCCTCCCTCTCCACCCCTCCCCCTCCCCTCCAAGCATGTCCGGGGTAATCTAATTCTTGGGAAGTCATGTTAAGCAATGTCGGGATCCAATGCCAGTACAATAGGTGTGAAGTGGCACCTCGCTAGGCTGTATAAACAGGGGCCCTGGGAGGACCATCATGCGATTACTGCTTGTAGAAAGCAGTGGGTGGTCAGCTAATCTAATGGAAAATAAATCATTAACGGGTCTTCATCAGCTATGGGAAGCATTAAATAGCTTGGTTTTTGTATCCTATTGAGAGGGTGAGTTAAAGTAGCTTCTTCTCTTTGTAAATTGTCACGGACTTTGTATATTGGCCAACAAGCATTTCTAGAAGCTTACGGCAGATTAAGAAGAGATTGCAGATTATCAATGTAATCAGATAATCCATCGGGTGCGTATTCCAGTGCTATAGCTCATCAGTATTGTCAGTAATACAAAAGTGCACTGTTAAATTGGCATTGTAACACTATACTTTTAGTACATACATTTGGTGTCATAGCTTCATCAGATATGAAGAACACTTAATAAGTTGTGATTAAGAGATGAAGTAATGTTAAAATACTAATGACATGGGTGAATATAATGAAGGAACTGAATAATAATAAACAATAATAATAATAATATTAATAAATACAAATAATAATAATAATAATAAATTATTATTATTACAATGGACATTTAATGTTCTTATTATCCGCTCACAACTATGAAAAATGAATACCCAGTGCTAAACAAAACCAGGGCTCAATTTAGCAACTACTTTGGGAGCCATGGCGACCTAATTTTGCATTTGGTGACCAGTATTTCACTTATTTTAAGTGTTTCTGGATCTGCAGGAGCTAAACTTTTAGGCCTGTAATAATTATAATAAATAATAATAATAATAATAATAATAATAATAATAATTATATTGAACTGAATAACAATGCATGTATTTGTATTGCACCAAATAAATGATAATACATAATACTGATAAATAATAATAACAACTAAGCAAATTGTAAATATTTTGTTCCACTACCATGTAAAGTGAGGAAAGTTTACAAAAAAATGGAGGAAACATTGCATTTACATTATACACTTCATTAGACTGGAGTTAAAACATGGCATAATTTGTTACAAATGCATAATTTGCGAGAAGATTCGTATACTAGGAAATAGATAATAGAATTCATAATTATCTAAACAGGGTTCTATTCCAGAGAATGAGTGTGGCGCTACAACTCGTTACAACTCTGGTAGCACTACGATCATTCTGTGAAATGATTTTGACCGTAACATTCCATAAGCAAAGAAATACAGGTATTTAACCCTCTCCATGCTGGATTATGTATAGATAGTGCATCTCTGGTTGCCTCCAGCAGGGAGAGGGTTAATGGCAAGGTGTTTAATGAGTTTAGCGGAGTTAGATCACGTGGCCTAGGCAAGATGGCGTGATTTCTAACTATCATTCAGTTGCCCTGCTCTTGAAAACGACAATTTGACCAATGGCATGACTACATATCAACAGAATTAAGAGTCATGATGCAGTGGTGGTTCAAGGAGCGGCCTACCATTGGATGTCCCACTGTGACGTAAAACGATAATTTACTGACTCACCATTTGGTGAGAAGATGTCCCGATCAAACACGGAGAGACACAGGACGTCCTGCTCCACGTCCTTGATGGTGAACTGCATGGAGTGGTTCCACTTGGGGTTCAATGTCGACTGCATGACCTTTGTGCGATGCTCCTGTGAGCCCATGCTGACCTCACAGTAGGGGTCGCTCTTACCTGGAGGCACAAGGTCAAGGTTATATCGAGTACCGGCTGATACTGTCAGACCGAGTACATGTATGTACAATAATGCTCAATATGTAACTTCATGAAAGATCCATTGAAAAACATTATCAGTACTTTTAAAGAGAATTTAATTACATTTCCAGGTCAACTACATTTCATTGATTATCATTAGATCTACATTCACAAAATAAAATTATGATTATAATTTTAAAGTATAAAATGGTTACCATGGTGAAAATATTATAAAAGTGATGGCAAAGTTTACAAATTTCCCCAAAAATGGCAATATTGTGGTGGCAAAGCTAAAGCTATTCAATTTACTATCTGCATGCTCTCTACATTACTTTCATTCTAGGGGTCATGCTGTCTAAACAACCAGATCTAAACTATTCAATCTCCCAAGTAGGCATCACAGTTAAATAACTCTCGTATCGACAGAATGTCTATGGTGGGAGTCTTATAATTCAGTCATATTTGGATCATCCTTGTGTTATTAATTAAAACAAAAAATATGTTTTTAATTGAAATCATGATATCTTATACATCAACTTTTAATATACTTGTATAATATGTAGAAAAATATTTAATAATAGAATAATAATGATCAAACATGTCATTATACTTTATAAACCAAGATCTTAACATTGTCATAAATGAATACTAATTTAAAAACATGTACTACAGTCTTTAAACACCATGTAGAAATTAATGTCATACTTTATAAACCAAAATTTTAACATTGTCATAAAAAAAGTAATAATTTAAATTAAAACACATACAAGCACTACCGGGTATGTACAAATTTACTATCGTATTTTATAAACCAAGATTTTAGCATTGTCATAAAAAAATAATTTAAATTAAAAAGACAAACCACCGTCTTTAAACAGCATGTAAGAAGTTACGGTTGCCCCCAAGCAAATCACCACAAAGCATGGAATGAATTTAAAAGAGAGATCTGCGATAAATATTTAGCATACCGTTATTGTCACTGGCTTTGAGATTAATGGCTTCCTGTATGACGACGAGCAATCTGCCTACCCCGGGAGTTTTCCGCACTGACAGACAGACAGACAGACATACAGACAGAATCATGCGAGTGTCAAACGGAGGGAGAACTCGGGGTCACTGTGTCGAGGTGCACACACAGCACTGCCGCCACATTCAGATGTGAACCTACACCATAGCCATGACATGCAAGCATTCCATACATAATGCGTAAAATATTTACATTCCTCACTAATTCACAGTTAATTTAATTTAGTGTAAAGATTTCAGCCTTTCAGACTTTCCTGATAGTTCCCTAAAATTCCCTTTAGGGCAATAAAGCATTATCCTATCGTAATTCATGGGCTGTGTGTTTGACCAGTTGTCTAATTGTCTTGTCTATGGTGGGAGGTGCAAGTGATGAAGCAACAGTACCATCAAGATACAATAAAAGCATGGTTTTATTCACTCGCTAAAGCTACTGGTACATATAGTCTGGCAGATAATGTTACAAACCCGTTTGGTACCGTTACTGAAAAATTACTTAACGTATGTCACTCAAAGTTGGTACAGTGAGGAAATGTCTGTACCCTACCAATTCTAAAATTACAACTTTGTAGTTTGTCGAATAAAACTTCTGTCTATTTAATGTACTTATTACTATTTCACTTTACACTTTTCTTAAATATATGGAGTGGTGCGGTCTTCTCATGGAACAGCGATTAACATATTCGAACACCATATGACATTTGGTCACAAGAGATTCGTCAATCAATAATAAGGGTTATTTCAAAAGAAATTGTTAAAAAAAATGCTTGGTGTATGTGTGAGCATGTGTGTGTGTGTGTGTGACCGTGTGTGTATGTATTGTTGAGTTGTGAGTTAATAGACAGGTTCAAAACCTCTTTCTCAATACTTCTTCATTTTATGGAAATACTGATTTTGTAATATAGCTTTATTACGTCATATCGTTTACACATTACTAACTTAGAACCATACATGCGTTTGTAAGTGTTGCCAAATATAAGCAAGGGAAGGGTTTGCATAGTGTATCTTGATCATAAAGGAAAACATATTCCAACATACGAGTTGACAATATTAGTTTTTCCTATACTAGTAAGTCCACAAATTGTAGCATTAAGAACTATTGCATTGAAAGAAGAGTCACAATTTAAAAAATGTATCCACGCTTTGATACAATCCCCAGGCCCATCACATGTATTGTATGAACCGTCATACTTCTTCACAATGTTCATGACGATACCTTATGAGAGTTTTATAATGCATGACAAGTCCACGTCGTACATAGTGGATATAGTGCTTACTTGAGTGTTTGTGTGCGTTTTCAAATTGAAGATAATATTAAAGTTCATTAATGAGATATTATACATTTACATAAAAACAAACTGTGTGGTGTACTGTTGATCAGAATATGTTTCACCTGTCACTACGTGGACAATACGAATATTTATGATATTGTCATGTGATCAATTGTCATTGGTGTTCAAATATATGTAAATCACTTTTACATGATAGAACGGCACCCCTCCATATATTTAGCAAAAGTGTGAAGTGAAATAGTAATACGATAAATAGACAGAATTTTTATTCAGCGATCTACGAAGTTGTAATTATGGAACTGGTTTGGGTACAAACATTTCTTAACAATGTGCCAAATTTGAGTGACCCGCGTTAAATAGTTTTTGAGTACTGGTACCAAATAGGGGTTTGTAACATTACCTGCCAGACTATAGACAATGCTGCTATGATTTGAATATCTGAGCAGCCAAGTCCAATAACTAACTAACTAGTAACTATCATGGGGAGATAATCCTTAAATTGTCTCATAATCAGGAAACAGTAAGTCAACAGTCAGCGAATAGCACCAGATTATAATTATCTCCATACATTTAAAATTAAGCCTTTAATCATATTTATTGAAGTTTTCAATGTAATGGCCAGGTACATCAAAGTACATAGTCCTTGTTAAAGACATTAATGGCAATTCTTTTATTTGATTTTCTATGATTTTCTATTATTGGAAACAATGACTCTACAATACAAGTACTAGCCACATACTACTAGTAGAAATTTAAGTATTTGAAATGTGAATCATTATTCTGATAGCTTTTATAAGCTAGTTTCCTTCATTTGATTTGAGTGAATTAGTTCTTTATGTTGCAGCTTGTACTTAAAAGTATGGTATGACCTGTTGAGATAACTTCCAAACAATGAAATAAATTAAGGAGCATCTCACATAACATATTATCTTGGTAATTAAAGAAACAATGTCCAAATGTTGCAGACAAATAACAAACTGCAGATAAGCATTCGTAAAGATATCAGTTTGATCAGCGAGATTGAAAGAGGGAGTGAATTATTGTTTTACGTTGCAGCGGGAATCTTTCACCCACATGCGACTTATAAATCTTGCATAGTACGGAATTCCATAGATGACAGTGTTTCTTTAAAATGACCAATTTTTTCTCCAAAAAAAACTAACATCATCTCTGTTCTTCAAATTGTTGGAATTTGGAATACTAGTAAGTTTTCAGTATTGTTGCTCCCATTGCTTTATCCATTGATTACTGAAGTCAATAAACGGCTATGAACAGAGATGTATTGAATAAATATACCTCCCACAACAATGGTGGAGAGGGTAAAATGCATAACATTTTAAAACATCCAATTAAATAAACATATTTGGAATACAAAGAAGCTAGTGCTCAAATAATCTTTACATTACACAATGTAATTGTAACAATTCTGTACATGTTATTTAAATTAGGCCATAGTTATTTGATTCCCTGGTTTACGGATTTTTCATTGATAATTTTGGCTCAAGCCAGTCGGTTGGGTCCAATATAAAAATAATAATAATTGGAGATTATGAATGGTCAGTTGACAGAAAATAAAAATAATTGATGTCAATAATTGTTATAAACACCAGTAAACATAAATTGTTGAGATTTAAATGCACAATTGTTTTCAAAGTACTGCTTGTCAATACCAGTAATTATTATAAATTAGACTTTTGTTAGACATATTTACCAGTAACAAATCAAATTGGCTTCGACTCTGTGCCAACCATTGCCTGCCAGTCTTTGTTCATGCTCACTGATGGTTTATACGACTAGTTCCTTTATTTTTTATTATTATAATTTTCCAAAGACTAGTACACTGTCGGCGGAACATACTAAAAATAATTTTATTTATTTATCAAAGTGGAAAAAGTCAGGTCAGCAGATCTGTAAACATGGGATTCAAATAACTATGGCCTTCAGCTTGAAAATTAATTATTTTCAGTAATTAATTAAGGAGCATTATAACATAAACTTAAATATTCCATTAAAATTCCATTATATTTCCTTTAAAATCCCATTTAATTTCACTGTACATGGACTAAACCTACAGTGACCACAAATTTTCCAAATACATTTAGTTCATTGCATGTTTATTTTTTCTTCACAAACTGCTAAAGGCAATAATAACTGAAACTGAGAAAAAAATACGGTTATATGAAAACTCAAATCATGCAGCATGGCTACACTTCAGCATGGCTACACTTCAGCATGGCTACACACGAGGTTGGCAGTGACAAGAGGAGGAAGGAGAAAGGAGGCTGGGTGGGGTGGTTATCAGTCATGCCATAGTGATGCCCACATCAACAGCCAAGTCTTACCACTGTCAGTGGATGATTTCAGACCCACCCCCTCCTGTAGAATCACCAGTAAACGGCCAACTGGCTGGGACCGGAGCTGTGCTACTATGGTCAAAGGGTAGTATTAAGTACATGTCACGATGAATGCAAATATAAATCCATATTTGAAAAATAATAAAATCAACATTTTATTAATACATTTTCATGATTTGTAAAAATCAACATCATTTAGAGAAAAATTCCTTGTTGACATATTTCATGGTCAAACGTATTTTACCTAAAAGAATGTACATTTGACTTGTCCCACTGGTTTTCAATATTTTCATATATTACAGGTATTTTATTTTTGTATTTATTTATATAGAGATAAAAAAAAATGCAAAACTATGACAAAATATGAAAATATTGAAAACTAGTGGGACATACTGAAAATGTAGCTTCCTGTGAGCACCGGCTGGTACTTACAAGACCTAGGATGATAACTACAGTGCCACTCTACAGACAGCACATACTATCAATATCGCATCGAAAGGTAACTTAGGCAAGCATTGATGCCGGGCTCCCGGGACGGGATTTAAACCTGAAAACTTTGGCTCCGAAGTCCAACGTTCTACCAATATGCTTGTGTAGACAAATCAAATGTACATACTTTCAGGTAAAATACATTTAACCATGAAATATGTAAACAAACTGTGATTGTATGCCATTAAAGGAATAGGGTTTTATTTAATACCAAGGGCATCGGAAAAGTGTGTGGTGGTGGAGGAAGTGGGTATCATTCCTTTACTCCCCCCCCACCCCTCCCCAAAATAAAATTGGCTACCCAAAAACATCTGCTGTTTCTAAAAACCACTATATTAATTTTGCCAATACTCCACCACTCCGTTACCACCTATCCTCCACCCTACCCCACCCCACCCATCGCCATGGGAGCATCTTATTCCCATGATAATACCCAATACAATGCAGGAAAGTCTTCTCAAAAGGAATGTATACTCATTTCAATGTTAGTTTAAGACTTACTAGAGTGCTGACGATCCTTCTTCTTCTTCTCGGTCTCCAAATACTGTCTCGATGCTGTTTCTATTTCCCGTATCCACAAATCTCTGTCACATGAGAAATGAACAAATTAAAATGATTACATTATTACAGTATCTTTGACTAGAGATTATGGAGGTTTAATGTTGCTGTGATTTTTTTTTTAAATATGCGCCAATGTCATCGACTATCACGTATACTGTGAAGTTGTCTCCCTTATTTTGTTTGAACCTATGTATTTAAAATGATCTCCATGCTACTGATTTGTTGATTTATAGCTTTACATCATTGCATGGATATTTCACCTATGACATTAGATTTAATATTAAAAATATTTGGGGATCTTCTTTCATTTCAAATCCCGTCCAGCTTTATGGGTTGTCATTTTGTATATGGGAGAAAGATTTTTGTGGTCAATTTAAGCAACAATTCCCTCATTCATTCACTCATTCATTCAAGAATAATAATTAAAAAATAAAATAAAACATTTAAATTGAGCCTTAGTATATCTGCTTTCAAGATTGTTTCACTTATCACTAGTAAATTAGTCCTGGAAAGCTGAAAATTTATAATATACTTTTAAAAATTTATTTGGAGTTTAGAGCTGCTTTCAAGATTCTTTAATTTATATTACGTCTTGTAAGTTTTATGGCCGGAGGAAACCCACAACATCCGTAGCTCTGAATGTTCCAGTAAACCTATGAGCACAGGCTGGTACTGATGGACCCAGGATGATAACTGCATTGCCATGGTACAGACATGCATCCTATCAAAATTGCATTGAAAAGGTCAGGGGATTTGAACCTGGGGCCATTGGCTCCAGTCCAAAGTTCTACCACTGCACTACCACCTGAACCCACAGCTCACTGTAGTATAGTAACAATAACCAACCTCTTAACCAGATCAACCTCTAAGACACTCAGTCTACATTATCATCTTTATTGTACCATGAATTATCTTACTTTTCTGTCTCGCTGACTGCCTTTATGTTGAGTACTCTGTCAAAGTCGTATCTGATCTGGAACTGACAGGGGTCACAGTCTGCTTCTGTCAGCTTGATCAGGATCGCTTCATTTAAGACAACAGGCTGGAAGAAAAACATTCATAATTCTCAGAAGAAAAAAAATGTGTTAGGCCCCGAGATTATGAAACTTTCTTGAATACGATTTCATGCGCAATTCAAAGTTTTGTTAAAAACTCCATAATAAATTTTGAACTCGAGATTATGTGCACCTCTAGATTTTCTTTTTGGATTGTTCATGCTTCCAGGCCGTGTTTAGTGGCTAGGTTGGGTGATACTTACCGTTTTATACATTTTGAATGTTAACGTGGACTTGGGGTCACATATATATCTGAGGGAGGTGTTTGTGCCTAGAGGCCGCGACGGTATCGTCATCAACAGGAAGTCATTGAAGAGGAAGCACAGCAGCTCCTTGTTACTCTTTGCCTGAAACAACAACAACAACATCAACAATATCAACAACAACAATGTAAAGAGTAAGGTAATCATATCCAGAGTTTTTGTCAGTAAAATTTCAACAGCAAGACTTGCGCATGCAATAAATTAAGTGACTATTTATTATAATATATTTGATTTGGGGGGGTGGGGGGTGGGAGGGGCAAGCTTCCTTCCCCAACCACACAACCCAATCCAATCCACTCCACTAAATTTGCCAGTCAACACTGGATATCTTTGTAAGCTTGCTATCCAATCAGATATACATAATTCATTTACGGGACACATTTTAACAAATTTGATGGTAATATCGAAGGCACACATCCAAATAATCTAAATAAAATACAAAATACCAAGTTTTATGTTTGATTTTTAAAAATAAATGTAAATGAGAGATGCCTCACCTTATACAAGACACCAGAGTGGAGCAGTTTCCGTCTTCCTAAGCAGTTTGTTACTCCATTAAAATTAATTTTCTGGAAAAAAAAGAGACAACATATTATTAGATAAATAGAGATAAATAGAAATGCATAAAAATAAAACAAGCATGAAAAGCCATGTCAAAACACTTAGAGGAGAATGTACGTGGTGAGTGAGTGATTAAGGAGTTTAACGTCGCTGTGTGAATCTTTCACCCATTTGCGACGAAAATATAGGTGGAGAACATTGGCAAATTGTCCACAGAAGCAAGAAACATATGGCTGACCGTGAGGTCCTCGTCACACGACATGGATATGACCCAGACACAGATACGACCCAGACACAGATACAACCTAGACACAGATACGACCCAGATACAGATATGACCCAGACACGGATATGACACACACGGGTACGACCCAGACACACATACGACCCAGACACAGATACGACCCAGACACAGGTATGACCCAGACACAGATACGACCCAGACACATACAACCCAGACACAGGTACGACTCAGACACAGATATAACCCAGACACACATACGACCCAGACACAGGTACAACCCAGACACAGGTACGACCCAGACACAGGTACGACCCAGACACAGGTACAACCCAGACACAGATACGACCCAGACATGGATATGACCCAGACACGGGTACGACCCAGACACACATACGACCCAGATACACATACGACCCAGACACAGATACGACCCAGACACGGGTACGACCCATACACACATACGACCCAGACACAGGTACAACCCAGACACAGATACGACCCAGACACACATACTACCCAGACACACATACGACCCAGACACAGGTACGACCCAGACACAGATACCACTCAGACACAGATACGACACAGATACGACCCAGACACAGATACGACCCAGACACACATACGACCCACAGATACGACCCAGACACAGGTACGACCCAGACACAGATACGACCCAGACACAGGTACGACCCAGACCATCCACTGACTGACCTCTGACAAGCCGTCACAGTGCACATGGTTCTGCAGCCACTCCAGCTTGTCGGAGTTCTCCTTCTCCCGCACGCCCTCGTTGACCTGGCTGCACACCTCCTCCGCCTTCGCCAGCGCGTCCACCAGGTTCTGGTGGTCTGGGTGTTCTGGAGGTGTGTACTTTAGCATCTGTCAGAACAGAGAGGTGTACTTTAGCATATGTCAGAAACAATCAACGTTTTTTTTGTGATTTTTTTTGTATTGGGGTTCAGAGCTGCATCATCGGGCGTGATAGGGCTGCATCATCAAGATCCAGACTCAATCACTGCTCTTTCATATACTACGTCTCTGACACTGGCCAATACCCTTATCGGAATTATATCACTGTGTACAAGCGGAAGTTTTTATTACCGAGGCGAATGTCAATAATTCAGCCGGGGAAAGTCGCTTGAGCAGGATTGTACGCAATGAGTTTGGGAATAGTTTCTTAAACATGTAAATCTAAAGCCATTTCAAATATATAGTGTCTCCGGCTGAATTAGCGACTTTCCCATGTTCAAGTATCCCAACATATGGAAATACTAACCTCTTTTATCATGAGTGGATATTTGGTTATTCTTTGCATAGGTTTCAACAGGAAACTACTTAGTGGCATGTTCTTTGTTCTTGGATCATGTAGACATTTCTGGAAAAACGTAAAATGTGAAAAGTCAATATCTTCCGTTGAATTTTATGAAAATATTGAGTTCATCAGAAAATAAATCTAGAGTCTGGAGGCTGAAAGCCCCAAGCCACGTCCAGGGCAAATAAATCGACCCCTGGACAAATAAATCTGTGGATTTCCATGGATCTGCACACTATTGCTATGTTTGCCATGGATGACGATACATTCAGTGTGATCATGAGAATACCAGGTAGACATATACCAGGTAGACAGATGGCAGATACCAGGTAGACAGATACCTTGTGACACTCCACAAATTCTGGTGACTGTTCCGTCTTCCTCTGTATGAGAGCAGCTGCGGACAGCTGACAGCTGCAGAAACGGACGTATGGCGTCATGTGAGGCAGCTGTAACACAAATAACAGGAAGTAAGATCACGATATTAAAATTAATAGTATCTCAGAAAACTATTTTTGACCGAAATTAATTAGAAAAAGGTTCTCTTTATATTTTTTAATTATATATTTTTTTTGTATTATAGTTGGGGAGCTAAAGATATTTTCATTAACAAAACACATACATTATTTACATAAATTATATAAAGTAACTTACATTTTCACATAAAATATCTCCAATTATTTGAATTGGTTTCCCTTTCCCAGACATTTTCCGTCGAACTCGAAGCCCTCTGAAATTAAAAAAAATAATTGATTTATGACAAAACACAATAAAATTAAGTGTTGAAGAAACTAGAATCACATAGGATGTGTTACATCCAGGAATTATACGAGATTGGTGATCAGTGTGATGTGCTATAAAGCACATAGCAGCATGGCTTTAGTTAGGCTTGACTTGGCGTTTCGAGCTGCTTTCAAGATTATTTCGCTCATGGCTGGTCTGTTTACGGCAGGAGGAAACCTGCAACATCCCAAGTGATGCACCAACTGGTACTGACTAACCAAGCATGCTAACTGCAGTAGAGATAGTGCATCCTACCATGATAATATCACTGATCTCTTAAGTCAACAGCAGGTATGGCAACAGACAATTGTGATTTCAGCGGAAAATTAGCCCAGGCTGCAGGCCCCAAGCCACGTCCAGGGCAAATAAATTGACACCTAGACAAATAAATCAGCGGATTTCCGCGGATCCACAGAAATTTGCCATGCCCTGTTCAAGACATACTATTTCCACTCTAGGGACACACACGTACTTGAGCATCTTCATGTTGGAGATGATCAGATCATTCCAATTGACAAAGATGAGATGTAGCTCATCCTCAGTTAGCACTCCAGACTCTTGTAGTGGTTTCTTGAACGCCTGCAACACATCAAACATTGCTATACTTACAGGCAATTTTACCATTACTACTTTAGTTACAGTACCTTCGAGGTTTTCGAGAGAAAAAAACATTAACAAAATTTTAATATAAAGATTTAAAGCCAAAAATGTTACTGGTACTTAATTTTATTTTATTTTATTTTATATTATTTATTTTATTTATTTTATTTATTTTATTTATTTTATTTATTTTATTTTATTTTATTTTATTTATTTTATTTATTTTAATTGGGGTTTAGAGCCGCTTTCAAGATTCTTTCACTTATATCATGACTTGTCAGTTTTTGGCAGGAGGACACCCGCAGCATCCATAGCGCTGAATTTTGCAGTAAACTTGCAAGCATTGGCTGGTACTGACAAGACCAAGAGTGATAACTGCATTGCCATTATACAGACAGCGCATCCTATCAATATCACATCAGAAAGGTAACTTCCATGAACACTGATGACAGGATTTGAACCTGGAACCTTGTGCTCCGAAGTCCAACGTTCTACCACTGCGCTAGCACCTGCCCAGTACTTTAATTAAAGTAACTCAAATAAAATATTCACTTATAGAATTTACAGTATACAGTCGACCACCATTTATCTGGACTGTTGCGTTCCAGATAAAATCGTGCAGGTAACTGAATTTCCGGATGTCTGAATTTAGCAAGAGTTGCCACCCTATTCTTCATTTATCACAGATTGTAAATGGATTTTGCTATGGCCATTATTTTATTATTTTTGTTAATTTGTGCATAATATTGACCGATATCTTTGGATCATATAAATGAACCAATAAAAGTTGTAGAAACACAAATTGAGAACATTATCAGTATAATTCCTTGCGAGAATCCTATTACATGTCACATACCCATTACCCTCACTTGCGACACGCTGCTTTTGGTAATTTTGGTGCCTTTAGAGATCAGCTGCTCTAATTTGTTAGTTTAAACTATAAACGTATGAGTTACATATTAGTGTTACATATTCGTTGTGTTTTGTTGGGGTTTTCTTTGCTATAGATATCAGGAAATATTGTACTATATTATGCCTACATTTCAACATTTTCAGGAGCATGCCACACAAACTCCACTGGATAACGGGTTCGAAAAGTGTTAATTATTGTCTGTAGACCCGAAAATTGTATTTCATTATGCGTATATTAAAGATTTTCTAGAGCTCGACTCGGAACAAGTAGATAACTAAGGGCATAGGCCATTGACATTCAATATTCATACCTATTACATCAATATTAACATGTAACATGAAGGATACTTCACAAATATGTACAGATTGAGACCCCACCTGCAAATAGGCCTGGATCCGACACTAATATAATAGTATAATAATAGTATTACGATATCCAAATTCATGATTCACAGTTATTGTTTTCTTTATGTGATATATATGGATTTAAACGTGCTGTCTGAAACAAACTTCCCTGTGGCAGATGCTGTCTGGTGCATCATACATTTCATCCAACGTGACTGACATTGATTATTTTCTAACACAGCTTTTCTAACGTATTATAAACAATTTGTTGTTGTCAAAACACAATCTCTCTATCGGGCTAATCTGGTTTGAGCCCTTCTTGACTTTGTAACTTGTTAAACAAACAGTCTACAATAGCAATTGCTGTTTTCTTATATGAACCTTCACAACAGTGTTGATTACGCCTTTTTGTGTTTCTCGTGCTTAGGTGAAATGTACACATTTTCGACTGACTGGCCACAGTCAACATGCACCAAATTTTGAAATATCTTACTCACTTGAAATTATTTGCAATGATGTGCATTTATACGCTTTTGCTGCCCATTAAATTATTTGCATTATAAAAATTAAGTTGCATTACGTATTATCTTCTAAATGACATACTCAAAGGTCAATATTTTGCTGTCGGAATATACATACAACAAGAAGTGAACAACCTTGATGTGACAGGCAGATGAACACGCAACAGCTAATTAGGGTCGCCCTCTCCATAAAGCTGTTGTCAGCAGATTTCAATGGTTTATTACATTAAAATTATTATATTTAATAATTAGAATAACCCACTCGATATGAATGATTATAGAAAATATGTCCCTCATGAAATTAATAAATCGATACATATTTTCGATAATCACTCGTATCTTGTGGGTTATTCTCTAATTACACCATGATGTAATTTCCTCCAAATGATCTGGTATTGCGAACTAAGCTCAGTTACCATGTTGTCAAAGTATGTTTATTTACTTTGCTGGTTGCACAGGAGGTGGTTATCAGTTATGTAAAACAAGGAGGTCAGAGTTCAATGGTAAATCCCTATTATATATCACATTTAGTAAATCTTCGACTTTGTATAAACTTGCAAGCACAATTTTCAAAATGTTCATTGGCCAGAATTTATTTGAAATTATATATATATTTTTTGTTTGTTTTATGAGCCAATTCATGTATGAAAAGTATGAGGTTTTTTTCTCTCCAAACATAACTTTATATATTACATAATATATTTTAATTTGCAATAATCATAATATCTGACAAAGGTAAAGTCGCAAAAGATTTTCCACATCTACCACATTCTGTTTCGAGTCACTACGTTTATTTCTACTGCAACTGCAACATTGATTCATTCACTAATTTCTCATGAAATACCACAAAATCGTTACACATTAGATTTGCAAATAGATCTATTTGTGGCACAAATATTTGTGGTGCAGTATTTGTGGCACAGTATTTGTGGTGCAGTATTTGTGGCGCAGTATTTGTGGTGCAGTATTTGTGGTGTGGTACTGGTGGTACATACCTCGGCTACTATAGACATGTCGGCCATGTACGTCTCCTCAGTGCTGATCAGTTCATTGATGTAGTTCTGACGATGCTTCTCTTCAGCTGCAAAGAGACAAAATACTTTCTGAATCTCCGTGTTGGAATGAATAAGTTTTTGTTTTACTTTGCAGCAGGAATCTTTAAACCATATGTGACGATGCTGTGTTGGAAAACTACTGAATGAATTTCTGTTCCCCTTTTTTCCCCCAAAGAAATGCTGAGATAACAAATAAATAGCAACATGCCATTTATATGAGATCTACATGGCTATAGCATGGTGGACTATATACATCCTTATATCATAATTCATAATAATATAGCCTCCCCACTTCACTCAATGACATATAACATGATATTTTAGAAACCCAGTTAAATATCCTATATTTATCCTTTGTTTGCTATATGAATAGGAATTGAAGTGGAATTAGCATGTTCATTTGTAATCTGATTACAGACAACTATGGATGCCATGTACAGAACCGGTCCGGAGATTACGAAACCTTTTGAGTACAATTTCATGTTCAAGCACAAATTTTATATGGGAGTGTGTCAACAAAACGTGAGCATTAAATCGTACTCAAAATGCTTTTGCAATCTCGTGGCCTGACTGTAATTAATTCTGTATGGTAGTAGGAAAATTATCAAGATTGTATCCACTGGAAACATATCTCCCATATACTACATGTGACACAATACTAATATTTTTGTCAATACATGTATCTGAAAATTACAACCAAATCAAGTTTATGCACATGGAACCTTCAGTTACTCATAAATGCATGGCTCATGTTTCATTATTTAAAGGAAATAGCAAAATATATGCACCTGAAAATTATGACTAAATCAAGTTTATGCACAAAGAACCTTTAATTACTCATGAATGGATCATAGTGCTGGCTTAGTGAATTAAAGGAAATGGCAGGCTGTCAATCATGCTGATTAGGGAACTAAATACTTGGAATGTATCATAGTGCACTTGTGTAATACTGGCCTACTTCTCAAATGTATGATAGAAATTTAATAATTTTGTGTTTGAAGAAAAGTTTTACAAAATGTATCAATTGCTTATTGAACTCTGTAATTTACATTTTAAAATTAAAATTAAAATATGAATAAAGGAATACATGATAATGGAATAATGGAATGAAAATGGAAACTGCAAGCTTTAAAAAAATTAATTAAATAACAAAATTTAAATAACAAAAAAATTAAAACTCAACAATGCATATTATTTTAATGTTACTACTTCTTCACAACCATGCTATGAACAAAAACAGTTTCCATGGATGATGATTAAACGATTGAATGAATGACGTTTGCAATAATATAAATTTATGAAGTTTCTAAAATACAATTTCAATACACATAAAACATTGTTCACAACACAGCCAAACCAAACCATGACAATTCTTCTCCGTCAACAACAAATTTCAACATACCCATTATGTGATCAAGAAAACAGCTCCAGGTTTGCTAGCCAACATTTAGTTACTACAAGGTCTGCCAGTGGCAAGAGGCGGTTGCCGCACCCATATCAAGTGTGTGACTGTCGGGCTGGTCGAGAGTGTAGTGCATGGGGACATTGCTCCCACCACAGACCAGGAAATAGATTTAAAGCTCCACGTCACCGAGAAAGGCCTTCCACTTGTTACGACTACTGTTATATGATCGGTGTGAAAACCTCCCCAGCCCCATGTCGGATCGTAATATAGTAGACAACGCTATATATGGATGCCTCCTTGTACTAAACTGTTAACTGACAACTGAATATTTTATCAGGGTTCCCCGTAACTCTGCGCTCTTTAGTATGATTGATACTAGTAATTAGGCAAAGTTAAAACAAACATGTGTTTCTCGGTTAACATTAGTTAGTGGTGGTGGGTAGATTATTAGTTATTTTATTGTCAATTAAAATGCATGTTAGCATAACAGTGGTTAGGAACAGTTACTACATTTTAATATTTTATTTTAAAAGGTGTGTGTATGTATGTGTATGTGTGTGTATGTATGTATGTGTATGTGTGTGTATGTATGTATGTGTATGTATGTGTATGTGTGTGTATGTATGTATGTGTGTATGTGTGTATGTATGTGTATGTGTGTGTATGTATGTATGTGTATGTGTGTATGTATGTGTATGTGTGTATGTATATGTGTATATGTGTATGTATGTGTATGTATGTATGTGTATGTGTGTATGTGTGTGTGTATGTGTATGTGTGTATATGTGTATGTATATGTATGTATATGTATGTATATGTATGTGTATGTATGTGTATGTATGTGTATGTATGTGTATGTATGTGTATGTGTGTAGGTGTGTGTATGTGTGTGTATGTATGTGTGTATGTATGTGTATGTATGTGTATGTATGTGTATGTGTGTGTATGTGTATGTATGTATGTGTGTGTATGTGTATGTATGTATGTGTATGTATGTGGGTGTATGTGGGTGTATGTGTGTATGTATGTATGTGTATGTATGTGTATGTGTGTGTATGTATGTATATGTATGTGTGTATGTGTATGTATGTATGTGTATGTATGTGTATATGTGTGTATGTATGTGTATGTATGTGTATGTATGTGTATGTATGTGTGTGTATGTGTGTGTGTGTATGTGTGTGTATGTATGTGTATGTATGTGTGTGTATGTATGTATGTGTGTATGTGTATGTGTGTATGTGTGTTTGTCTTTGTGTGTATGTGTGTTTTTCTTTGTGTGTGTGTATGTGTGTATGTATGTGTGTGTATGTATGTATATGTATATGTATGTGTGTGTATGTATGTATGTGTGTGTATGTATATGTATGTGTGTGTGTGTGTGTGTATGTGTGTGTGGAGAGAGAAAAAGAGAGAGAAGACAGCATGTTATATACAATGATTTGAAACATGGTTTAACTTAGTACCTATAACAATGTAATGCATGCATTATCATATGGCATTGCAACAGAAAATTACTGGTCTTGGCAATTAGAGCCCCAATTATTTACAATTGCTTGGTAGAGTTAATTACTATATATGGTGAACATACAATAGCACTGGGCAAAACAGGATTCTCCTGTATGAGGCAGCAAACTCTTAAGGCAACCCAACTCCAACCTTATCAATAGTGGTGTAGTCTATGGATATGGTGGGAATTAAAGGCATACAATCACAGTTTGTTGACATATTTCATGGTCAAACATATTTTACCTGAAAGTATATACATTTGATTTGTCTACACAAGTATATTCAGCAACAAGCTACATTTTCCACATGTCCCATTGGTTTTCACTATTTTCATATCTTATTTATTTTTTTATGTATTAAAAATTGCAAGATATAAAATAACTAAAATATTTAAACTGTCGAAAACCAGTGGGACATGCAGAAAATATAGCTTGTTGTAAAATATACTTGAGTAAACAAAACAAATGTAAATACTTTCAGGTTTCTACTTCCCTGCTGATATACAATGGGTGTTCAAATTTGAGTTCAAACCATGACCGATATCTTATCAGGTTCGATGTGTGCGTAACAAAACCAAACACATTGTAAATAGTTACCATGGATTGCTCTTCTGTACAAGGACATGGCTTGTGCTCGCCTACCAATGAAAACTGATATCAGAGACCATAAAACATTCATACGACTTCAAGAATTAAATCTATATCATTCCCATAGCTTAACTTCATTCACCATAGAATCTGAAACATTTTGGCCATATCAAATATATTGCAGATTCTGTCTTTATGAAATTGGGGGCCTATATTCTCAAAACATTCTTACGATCGTACGACAATCTTAGACTTGTATAGTAGGGCTATGAAAATGTTACACGTTGTTAGGCTAAGAAGATGATAATAACGTTTCGAGAATAGGCCCCCTGATCTTATAGTGAATGAAGCTGATCTTATAGTGAATGAAGCTGATCTATAGTGAATGAAGCTGATCTTATAGCGATTGAATCTGATCTATAGTAAATGAAGCTGATCTATAGTGAATTAAGCTGTTCTATAGTGAATGAAGCTGATCTATAGTGAATGAAGCTGATCTATAGTGAATGAAGCTGATCTATGGGGAATGATGGTGATTTTACATTTTAAGCCACTAACTCTATGTATAAGGTTTCAGGTTCTAGAGTGTAATTATATGGATGTATTACAGATTCTGATATCAGTTTTCATTGGTAGGCCTGTTGTAGGTCTTACTGAAACACCCTAGTTTAATAGAATCTCAAACCATATAAAACCACAAATTACTTCAGACACATTTTTTGGGTGTGTGTTTAAAACATTTTTAAAATAATAGATTCAAGTTATCCATATCAATCATAAAAACACCAACACAACTCTTGTCATATATTTAAACATTTTAATAAATCAGTACATCTTTTTTTTCTGATACATAAGGAAGATATACAATGATATAAAATCAGGATAAATAACAGGAAATTAAGTATTCAAGTGAGCACTTCACACGATACGTTACAATTTGTGACCTGTTTTCTAACTGAATAGTGTGAAAACTAACAGGTTTTGATTACGCTGGTAAGAAAGCTAGTGTGACAGAATACAACAGCTACTCACTAGAGCTAGTGTGAGTCACACAATTAAGTATTACAATCATAATTATACTTCCAACAATTGATAATTAAATAGCTGATAACATAGCAATTATAACCTAATACAATATAAATACATCATCTATCATGATAATAATAGGCAGCACTGTACACAAATAACAAGTCTATTTTGGGCGGTAGATGATTATGATAAATTTGTGAAGTTTGTCATTTATTTAAGTGTATTCGTCTAGCCTGTATAGTTTTGTGCATTGACAAAATAAGGAATGATTTGATTTGATAATCACATTCTCGACCTCATCAACATCCAAACCTACCAAAAAGAACCAGCTTCATTTCGAACAATTCTGATTTTTTATTTTAATTTTTAATTTAATAAATGAGTATAGTACTTAATTTAAACAGGAAATGGGCTGAAGAGTGTTAGCTGAATCATTACCACTTCAAGATACAGTATATCATAAACTGTTAGTGTGTATAAAACTGTAATGAATTGCTGGTAAATGTATACATATGAACCTCAGTTTAATCATTGCAAAATCTTCCCATAGTGAGCTTCACATATATTTTGATACAATTACTTACATTTAATTAAACCTGGCCCTGAGATTACTAGACTTTCTTCAGAACAATTTCCTTGCCCAACTCAAAGTTTTGTTCAGAAATCCACATATTAAATTTGAGCATCAGAATGAAATCATCCTCAAAAAGTTAAATGATCTCGGGGCTTGGTGCACTTTCTGCGGTATTAATAATTAACATAGTTCGTACTATATTCTGTGTCCAGGCTAAGATCAGTACAAGTTATTTTCATGACTCTATAACACATACAAGCAAACAATGTTACCCCTTAAAACTGTAAAACAAAACAAATGTGCAACAAAACGAAGGATGAACGAAAACAATTGTAAATACCTGTACTAGGAAAAATTCACATAAATATGATCTGACTTGAAAATTGTATACAGGGTCACGTGTATATCACGGAGGTGACAACTGACAACATTGAACGTTACTCTCCACTTCCGATACTACGACACACTAACTGTGAACATTACTGCGCATCATGATGTGAATTTTGCATGTACTGTGCATGTCTTTGTATTAATTGGAGTTCATCATTGTGACACAAGTTTTTTTAAAGTATTTAAAAAAAATTATTACCTTCAATATCGCTTCATGAATATTTTCATTTGAACTGGTTAGAGTTGCTTTCAAAATTATTCCATGGAGTTAGTACCGAGAGTTGCCATAAACTCTGTGAGCGCATTGATGATTAGATTATTGGATATTTTCAAAACGGATCCATACCTGTAATTTCTATCTTTCAATATTCTAAGTTCAAATTTGAAATAACGTAATCTTTTGAATTTACTGTCACATGGAGAGAAAAAACATGGAGTCATTAGTGCTCAAATTTAGCAATCTCATTAAAATCAGATCTGAAACTGATTCTCAGATATTTGGAAATCACTAGAATGTTGAAATATTTAAGGAGCGAAACAAGATATGATTTTAATTAGATTGCAAATTTAGTAGTTATTTCCAAGGATGTTGTTTGGATAATGAGTTTTTTTTAGAAACAACACCTAGAACATTGCACTGTTATCTGAGCTCAGCAACCTACGAGTGCGGGTGTGGGTACATTCTATTATTCCTGATTTACTGTAGTAGCAGCTGCAACAATGGGCCACAATGTTTAAGGCATGATTCCTCTCCGAGGTTGCACCAAATTGCTCCTGATGACGAGTTGGTATTTGTAGTCAAAATACGCACAACAACCTAGGCCTGACTAAGATATGTATCTGAACAATGATATTACTTCACGAAACAGTTCCCGTTCAACAGAGCATTCGTAACGTTACGAGTGCAGTAACTCTATATCCATGTATAGATGTTACGACTCTCGTAGTACAATGATTGTTCTGTGAAACCGGACCCTGAACAATACTATTCTACCTATTATTCTCTAACACAATAATATAAAGTTCTACCAGTGACTATTGGGTGACATCATGTCAAATACCATATCATATTCAAAACATTGTATCTAAACAATTTCAGCTAGGACATATTGAGAATAATCTATTAAGAAATACATTCTAAATGTATATATATTTTAAACATATTTTCTTGCAGTAAACACTGCAAAATGTTATCTGCTGTTTGCTAATTCATTAGGCTACCATATTAATCAACATTGATGTTTTGTTAATGCTCAAGTTTCATGCAACATTGTACTCCAAATAACTAGAAGTAAATATTATCTGAGTACTACATACTTGGTATTTCTGATTCAAAACAAAGTATAACTACACACATATCTTGTTCTGTTCACTCTCAGAATATAATGAGGTTGATGACAATATTCTACAAGAATTATGCTTCAACTACATTCATGAATTCTACTTCAACACACAAAAAAACTCCAATATTTATCACACAGGAATTAAAGGGTTAATCTTTCATTGGCTTGGAGTTCTAGGGTTAAATAACTTGGCACTCAATATTCTGACATGACAAACGATTATGGCAGTTCACTCAAATAACCTATCACAGCTGGTTATTATTCTATATCCTCAGTTTGAGAATATCAAGGAGTGATCTTGTTTATACCTACCAAATGTGCAAACTTCCCACAAAAACAGAAGTTCCTGAACCATTACCCTATTTTGTACATGTCTACAGAAAAGACTTGTATTCTGCCCTTCAAATTGGCTGTAGATTTTTTTCCAAACATGTCAAATTTGCATCAAACTTCATTACAGATGTGGGATGAAAATTACTGTTTTGATACAGGTTTTTGAGACTTTCTGAGATTGCAGGTTTTTGAGAGCCATGGAAATGACAAGGTATATAAGTGTCCCACAAAATTAGTTGATGTAAAAAATTAAAATGTTTTATTTTGTTAAAGATCTGGAATTAAAGTTACTATTCTGATACATTAGTTTTTGCAGGTTTTTGAGAGGCATGAAAATGACGCAAGGTATAGTGTTTCCCACAAAATTACTTCTTTTTCAAAGTCTTATTTTTAGTTTTACCAGAATGTATAATATGCACTACTATTTCAGGTGCAAAAACATTAAATGAATAAACACAATGGTTATTCTCTTTGGAATCTCTGACCAGTGCTCAAACCTTCCACAAGTGCATCCATTTGTCAGTCATACAGAATGCCTTCCTGATTCACCATTGAACTGTAAGTTTATCTAGCACTGTTCAGCTAGCACACTAACGTACACACACAGAGACATACATGTACTACGGTACCCAACACAGGGATGTTTATGCATAGAAGGAAATGCGTAGAGGTTGATTCCAGTGTAGTTGCTGCAGAACTACCTATACCTTCTCTCAAGATCATATACCGGGTACTCAACAAAATAAATTAAGGGCCGGCTAATACTATTGTGGCAAAGTTTTTGATTTAATTTAAAGATTTATTTTCTCACAATGTCCTACCCAGATCTCTCCGCTCAGATGACCAGTATCTACTCCAAGTTCCTCAGTATAAGCTAAATACTTTTGGTTCAAAATCTGTCAAATCTGCTGCTGCCTCCTAATGGAACTCTGCTACTAACAGTAAAATCCTGGGGCGCGATTTGAACCTGGAACCTTTTTCTCCGGTCCAATGTTCTACCACTGCGCTACCACGCGCCCTTTTGTATCCTAATTAGGGCATTCGTATTCTAAATTGTCAGCACATTCTTGAAGAGTACCTGGAGCTGGCAGACATTTGGAAATTTGTCGCTGTTAAAGTAACATAAAGCAAAATTACTATGTTCAAAAAGACTACTGGCCCTTAATTAATGTTGTTGAGTATATAATTATTTAAGAAGGTGGGGAAATCTCCAATGGAATGGACAGCCTGATTTTCATGAGCATGACAGGCCAGAGTATTACATTCAGTAAATATATACAAGTTATATTCTATACAGATTCTATCCAACTAAGAAGAAATTGTATAAGGTGGATATTGGTGTATTCAATCTGAATCAATCACAACAACCTCAGTCCTACAGAACCTGAATACAATACCAGGAATCCATTCATTATGTTAACAATTATTTGATATTACATAATGTTCTGTTTAATTTTCTGCGTGAAATTATTTAAAATTTGTACAAGCTTTGGCTAGGGCAAATTTAAATTATTTCACCAATGAAATCAGGTTGATATTATGACATAACATTGTGTAATGTCTTATTTATTGCCCCATAAGTTTATTATTTTGTGCTGGCTGTCGATAGGTTTGAGAGTGCAAGGAGGCAACAATGCCTTGCAGTGAATTGCAGCAAGTGTCAAAGGTCGTCCAACAGCCAATAGAATTGCACCAACAGTGTCACAAGGCCAGCCAACAGAATTGCAGTGAGAATACCATAAGGCCGACCAACAGCCAATGGCATTGCAGTGACAGTGGATCAGCTGTTATGATTACACTGGGCACATTATGATATGTTATAACACAGACATTGAAATGACACACTGAGGCAAGAATAATAATCATAATAATAATATTGGACATTACAATAAAACGGAAGTCTTGACCAACCTCAACACTGGTGATGCCATTGCACGAATCTTTTACATCAACAAAAGCAATAAGCACCATTGTCAAATGTCCAGGCCTCAGTTCCACATAACGACCGTAGCGCGCTGAGAGTCGTAACTTCAAGCTAACGTAGAGGAGTTACGACTCTCATAGCGTTACGATTGCTCTGTGGAATAAGCCCCAGGGTTGTTTGTGTAACTACTATATTCGATACTATACAGGCTCCCTGTTCGGCAGAACGGTCGTTGCATTACGAGAGTCAACTCCATACACGTGTAGATGATTTAAGACTCTCATGGCGCTAGGTATGTTCCGTGGAACGGAACCCAGGCATACAAGGTCAAGGTTTGCATACAGCACAGTACCATGTCATTGTACCAGCAACAGCAGACAGAACCTAACAACTACCACTCCTATCTGGCCCCGAGACTACGAAACCTTCATAATACGATTTCATGCTCAAGGTCACATTTTATATGGGGATTTGTGAACAAAACCGATTTGACCATGAAATAGCATTTAAAAAGAATTCATAATCTCAAGGTCAGATCTTATCACTATGGATACATTACTACGGAGATCTCATTATGGGGATCTCACTATGAAGATCTTACCATGGAGATCTCAGTATGGTCTGATATGGAGGTCTGAGGTCATGGGTCACAGGATGATACAGAATCAGTATTTCCCCTCTCAACTTCATCCAACTTCATCATTGTCACTCGTCAGTTACTAGATAAGACTTCCCACTCACCTTCAAGGATGTCAGAGTGGAACGATAAAGGGTATTTAATTAAATTTTATAAGGATTTTACAGGACGGCCTAATTTTGCATTTCACAACCAGTATTTCACTTATTTTAAGTGTTTCTGGATTTGCAGGAGCCAAATGGCTCCTTGGAAAATTTTGTAACTTTGAGGCCTGATTTTATCACATAAAATAAATTATTAAAAGTAGGCTATTATTATTTCATTTCCAAAAATTGTTTAATTTTTGCACATTACAATACTTAATTCCATCTCATAAATTTATTTATTAATTGCTTAATGTGGCTGCAGTAATCTTTCAGCCATATACGACTACCATTTCTTAAACAGAAACTCACGCACAACAGATTATAAACATATTAGGGTGTAGGAGCAATTTACAAAAATTATAGGAGAGTAAAGGGAATATGAATAAGTTGGTGCTACGTCCATGGATGAGATTAAAGTCTGAATCTATACTGCAGTCAATGGTAAACGAAATAGAAGTCGGTGTTCGACATATTTTCAGATTATCTCAAAACTGCTTCATTGTGACACAGACTGTTCCTTGTGTGTCATCCATCCCTTTTAAACAGGTGGTCATCGTCGTGATCGTCACCCATTACTATATAGTAATAGCAGGTGCCATAGTTTAACAAGCCCTGGCCCCGAGATTACGAAAGAATTTTAAGTATGATTTCACGCTAAACTCAAAGTTTTGTTCATAAATCCCCATATATAATTTGAGGTTGAAAATGAAATTGTACTGAAAAGGTTTCGTAATTTCAGAGTCGGAGCTTGATCAAAAGTTACCCGTCCAACACTGGACATGTCAGATTTGATTAATGAAACCATCAACAAAGTCAAAGAAACAGATCCAGAAATTTCATGAACAAGGAGCATATCACAATGTTTGTACCTATCTACATGTCTACAGACATCAACCCTGGGTTCGGAAAAAAACAACATTTATTCCTACATCGTGACCATGTGACTATGTGACCTCACTAGACTATGATATTGCACATTGAATCTGACACTGCCCTTTACCACCGGAATCCAATAGCCTCAATACATTGTCAGGTCTGTACCGATACAGTTGGTAATATGCCTGTGAGGATGTAGCTATACGCAGGAAGTAAGTAGTTTCATATCGATGCACATTCTCTGGCACAATCAAAACATTACACGATTCTGGGGGTTAAAAATGAAGTAGACAAGTGAGCGAGAGAGAGAGAGAAAGACATAAATTTCTCTAACAGGTTTGTTTTGGTTTTTTTAAGTCGGAAGAGATTGTTCGAGCCAGTAACCAATTTTGGCTTTTCAGCTTTAAATATGTGGCAGCAGCAGCAACATCTTGTCACCTGCATATTACCAATCACAGCAACATCGTCACTTTATAGTGTCACACCATATTTGCATACCCGATCATGCATACCAGCAAGAGGAAGTGCAAGGTTTAGATGTAGACAATGTTAAATTTGTTAAATGGCATACATGGCATGCAGTAATGTATTTTGAAAATCTTGGCATTGAGATTCCTGTTAATGTTGATTTTTTAAAATTGTTTTTGTTTGTTTGATGATATACAGATTGAACAAGGAACCATTTCTAAAATGTGTCTGTGCTAGTTACGAGGCATTCTAGCAGGGTTTTTTGAAATGTCAGTGCAAGGAAAGCCATAGCGATGATAAGCTGAAACATTGCAAGAGCTATGTTGCCAGTTTGCTGTGAGATATGAACATCAAATAAATATATATTAAATAAATACAATTGTTCATTGAGATCACATCATGCCATGCAAAGTAATGCTTGAAGTGTCAGCAGTTTTACACCACTAGGAATTATGTTACATTTCTAATTAATTGTTGTCGTACATCAACACTAAGGCTAGAGCTAAGACTACGTCTGTAATGCACAGAGGATACAGCAAACTATTGGGAACATCGTCCCATACTACTTTACATAGCGTATACGCATTGCTAAAAGTGTATGCAAATATGTTGTAATCAGGGGGCAGGTTCAGATGTAAATAGAAATAGCTGATGAGGGTCAGAGGTCAAAGTGATGGGATTTGAGGTGGGGGTGTTAACATTGGTGACTGGCCGAGTGTTGATACTGGCTCGAACAATCTCCTCTCTCTCTCTCTCTCCTTATCTCTCTCTCTCGCAATCAGCAGTATCAGCAATGACGTATCCTGGAGATGGAAACAGGAGAGAATATCATAATTAATGCCGAGCGTGTGGTTTGTCTTTTTCTAATATCAGAAGACACTCCAAAGATAGCACTCGTCTTCCACTCGATATCTGGAAGATACAGAAGCTCTTCCGTAAACAGAAGAGTGCTAATCGAATAGGGGAAAGATAACTCTTCCTCTGCTGGAAGATAGTTAATAGCACGCGGCTCAGAGGTCATGTTCTTGAAGCTAACTGTATTCAAAACATCACTAAGTCTTTGTGGAGGAAAAGACACTTTTGGGAACACGAACATTTCCTCTATTATGGGTTACCAATGTCATTACGTACAATGATAGCTTCAGGAACATAGCCCTAGAAATAGCATAAAGCTTTTAATACATAGGCCGTGGAATTTGGTTGACAGGAAAAGGTGAATTTTAATTGTCTTTTGCTATCTGAGATATTTGAGATTTGTATTTCTTTGAAAGTGTTTCAGCTAGGTATCAGGGTCGTGTTCCACAGGGCAATCATAGTGTGAGAAGATTTATAACCCTGTACATGATTTTGATTTAAACCTAGTTTATTCGTAATAAAAGGATTGGAAAATATTTTGTCCAACTTACTAAATCTGCTCCTGTGTATTTAAATAAGTATTCATAAAGTAATAAAGAACTACTACATGAATCGTGATTTACATCTATTGTAGGGTTAAGATTTGTCTGTGGAATGGAGTGGAGGGCCCTAATCTTAGTTCTGTTGCACAAGATTGTAGGGTTTCAAGAGCTGCAATGATCATATCACTGCAGTTTGACCTCCTTACAACTACAGTTCAACACCTCACACCTACAGTTCAATCTTATCTACAGTTAAACCTCACACACCTTCAGTTGGATCTGCACATACAGTTCAACCCATCTCATCTACAGCTAAATCTCCCACTCAGGGGGCCGTTCCTTTCACCACTGTACAGTGTTCGGAGTACTCCAATGGAACGATCTGCACACTGTCCGGAAACTGCAGTCTACATGCTGGCGAGGTGGTGCAGACCAGTGTCTAGTACAGTGACGTCACACATGCTCTTCACCACCCTTAGTCGTTCCTTTCACTTCGCACAATTAAAAGGAATGTGGCCTTCTGCACCTACAGTTCAACACACATCTCATACGCACACATCCCCTCACATATACAGTTCAACCCTCTCTACCTGTCGCGTATGGATGAAATAGTCCTGTTGAACATAAACTTAATTCATTCATTCTACCTACATTTCAACCCCTAACACCTACAGCTAAACCTCCCCACACCTACAGTTGATTAAACTATGGAAGGACCTACAGCAGGTACACAATCCCACGGCCATGCCGACTGACCGAGCAATGTATGGTACTCACATGACGTGTGCGGAGTGACGTAGTTGGCAGGGAACACTCCAGTCTTCCCATCCAGTTCCCCCTGCCACCAGTTGGGGTTGTCCTTGTTGAGGACGGTGATCACGGCATCCTTCTGGAATGTCAGTTCGTCCTCGTTCTGTGCCGTGTACTGGTAGAGTGCCTGAACTTGCTCCACTGTAATACAGAGAGGAGAGTGAGTGATGATGGAGTTTAACGTCGCTGCGGGAATCTTTCACCCATTTGCGATGACGGAACACAGAGAGGAAGACCACTCAGGTAACAATAGCCCCACTCATGTAAGAAGTTATTTCATTTTATTGAGTCTAAAAATCTATATTTTTTTATATTTAATTTCAGGAATATCTACATAGTACATCAAAAGATATTCGGTTTCAAATAGCATTTATCCTTGCTTAATTTAATTTAATTTTTTTTTTATATTGGGATTTACAGCTGCTTTCAATATTCTTTCTTATATCACGGCTTGTCAGCTTTATGGCAGAAGGAAACCTGCAACATTCTTAGCGCTGAATATTACAGTAAACCTGCGAGCACCAGCTGGTACCGATAGATCAAGGATGCTAACTGCATTGCCACAGTACAGTGAGTGAATGAATTATTGTTTTACGTCACAGCGGGAATCTTTCATCCATACATGACAAACCACGGTACAAACAGCGCATCCTATCATGATCATGTCAGAAAGGTAACATTCGTGGACATTGAAGTTGGGCTCCCGAGATGGGATTTGAACCAGGGGCCTTTGTCAGTTTAGTACGACGCTCTCTGGCTGGCTACGTACATGGCGGCCCCCCAGACGGCTGTGAGGACTGACTGGAGGTAGACTGAGGCGTGTTAGAACGACTGCCCGCTGCTGCTGCTGCTTGCTGAAACGAGCAGAAAGAAGTTCATGATTTCAGAGTTAAAAACACGACATAAAATTAACCTGTAGGTCATCAGTGGTAAATACACAAACATCTGGCACTGAACTTACAAAACTTTTTTTTTTTAAAGTACTATTTTATGCTCAACTCTGTTCACAAATCCACATACCAAAGTTGAGTTGAGCATGAAATTGCATTCAAAAATGTTACGTAGCCTTGGAGTCTGGAGAAAGTATCATGTTTGAGTTGGTCAGATAGGCAGCTATTTCCAAATGTGCTTCCAACTAAGATGTGTATTTACCTTTAATAGCATCGTAAACTATAACATGTAATTTTAAATGGCAGCATATATGGGATTTACATATTTAAAAAACAAAACAAAAACAAAAATAACATACACCTTTAAAATATGCATTTATTACTAATTTGAATAACTTCGTGCAGACATTTGATGACCAATGAAGACCAAATGATAGATATTTATTCTTAGCCTGATTGCACAAACTGGCCCAGAGATTATGAAACATTTTTGAGTACGATATTATGCTAAATTCAATGTTTGGTTCAATTATTTTAATTTAATTTTTTTAATTGGGGTTTAGAGCAGCTTTCAAGATTCTTTCACTTATATCACGGCTTGTCAGATTTAGGGCAGGAGGAAACTCACAACATCTGTATAATGTTGGAACCGGCTGGTACCGACAGCTCAAGGAAGTATTGTTCATAAATCCCCATATCAAATTTGAGCTTGATCATGAAACCAAACTCAAAAACTGTCGTAATCTCGGGGCCTGATGATATAATTAACTAGATAAGCAACAAGAGATGCCTTAAAGAGCAGTGACTGGGCCTAATCCAGCAGTGAGAGGGTTAATAAAGATATTGGCAGAAGTAGTTTATCTCAGTTTCCTCACCACTGTTAGCTGTGGTGTCGGAGTGACAGACATGACTGGCTTATCAGCAGTGGGTGTTGACCTCGCGCTGGACGATGACCCGAGCAGTTTCACGTAGTTGGCTGGGAACCAACCAATCTTCTTCTTCTGACCTCGAGCCTGCGTACAGCAAAGACAAATCTCAGCACATTTTTTTAAACAATTGTTTATTGTAAATTGTTAATTGTAAATTGTATATTGTTAATTGTAAATTGTTAATTGTAAATTGTATAAAACTCTAAAGTTACTTTTTTGCTCATATTCCTGAATTTGGAGCAGAAAGAGTTGCCGACATTATACCACTGCACTACCACACACCCATCAAAAATTAGTTGAGGGGAAAATATTAGTAAATCTACTGTATTCCTGAATTTTGTGGCAAATTTGTTAGTTATTTATTAACTTTGAAATGGGAATATTTTAACGATTCACGCGTAATTTTGTGCTTAAGCAGTTGTCTCCCCTAACCTGCAGCTCTCCCTCCCACCAGCCCCGAGGACTCTTCTGGCGAACGTGGATGATATTGCCTTGCTCCAGTGACAGCTGACCAGTACCAGTCGCCGAATACGGAGCAATGACGATGGCAATTTCTGAAAAATAGAGCACAATAACATTCAAAGTTTACTGTTTAGTGAGCCAGCGACTGTTTAGTGAGCCAGTGATTTTTTTGCTTACTGTTACTGCAGGAATCTTTATACCCATATGAAACAATTTATTAGAAGAGAAATTTTCAAACAAATAGATTTTTTTATAGAAATCCACAACGGCATGTTAGAACACACTTATATGTACCTTTTAATATTGTACCTCACTACCTGTCAGGGTTAGTTATCACCCAAAAACAATTGAGAAGAAAGTTTCTTCATTCTTTACATACAAATCTTATTGAAGAAGAAAGACAATAAATTTATTTAGTCAAAGTTTCAATTCAACAAGCCTACCTGGTTTCTTGATTATTTTGGCACCAGGCTGAAACAAAGACAATGCCGTGAAAAAAACAAAGTCTTCTAATTCAGATACATTTGCATGGATAAAGAAAAAGATGTACGTCAATAATGCAACAAATGGTAATATATCATAACCAAATTAAAATAGATATGAATGAAAAAAACCTAAATTGACAGACGTGTTTACAAACATGGACCACATAAAACACTGAACTACTTCTAGAATGTATTTTTGTTATTTGATGATCTGTGGATGTGAGAAATTGTGTTTGTACCGCCGACTTGAGCTTGTTTGTTGGCTCTGGGAATTCCGCGACAGTACCCCCTGTGTCGTCGGTGATGGTTATAGCAGGAGGTGCAGCCACAACAGGAACACTACCCAGAGTAGTCTCCCCTGTGACACCGGCGCCCTCTACAGGACCATCTGCAGGTGGTGGAGGAGCAGGAGGCCGGACCTCTGCCTCCATGCTGGTCAGGTCAAGGGATGGCGTCTTCGAGTTGGTCGGCGAGTTCGAGGCAATCAGCGGGTATTGGACAGCGCCAGAATTGAAGGACAAATCCTGACTGAAGCCTGCTTTGGTGAAAGCTGGCGATGGCGATGGTGATGGCAACGGTGACAACATCTCAAGGTCGGCCAACATGTCCAGAGAACTCACGGCGCTGGCTGGCCTCACATCTTCCCCCTGAAGCATCCTGGAGTCCAGGGAATCGAACGCCGGGCTGACAGAAGAAGCTTTGATGTCTGTCCCTGCTGAAGCTATTGTAGCACTGCTGCTGTTGCCGCCCCAAGTCATTTCTCCCAGACTTGGCGACGCTGATGGTGTGATCGCCGGAGATGAGACCGCTCCCCAGTCCAGACTTGAGAATGGATCCAGAGATGTTATGGACTCTGGACCCGATGACTTCCCCGGTTCGGCAATTGGAGACGGTGCATCTGGTGTTGTGCTTCCAGCAAGAGGGTCCAATTTATTAGCATTGGGTCCACTTCCCCATTCGAGACCGGACCCAAAGAGTCCAGAACTTGATGCAGTCGACACGAGCGATTGGCCACCAAAGAGATCTGTGTGTGCATCTATGCTTGAGGCCGGCACGTCGGGCTGTTACAACAATCGACACGGGCATGCAAAGACACAGATACAGAATTACAGGTCGAAAACATAAACCTCATACGAAATGGATCACAGTGCTGAGTAAGATCAGAAATAAGTAAGACGATGACATGCCAAGGTAGGATATTCTCTTGAGGACTGGCGATCACTGGGTGCGTAGGATCACAATATGGAACATGCAAAAATGTTCCTATTATTTTTGTGTTGTATTTTATTTTTTACATTGGGGTTTTTATATCCGCTTTCAAGATTCTTTCACTTATATCACGGCTTGTCAGTTTAGAGCAGGAGGAAACCAGTAACATCATTTGTGCTGAATGTTGCAGTCAACCTGCAAGCGCCAGCTGGTACTGACGGACAAAGGTTAATTACTGCATTGCCACATTACAGATGCCACATCCTATCCCGATTGCGTTGGAAAGGTAACATTCACGAACATTGATGCCAGCTCTCGGGACGTGATTTGAACCTGGAGCCTCCAGTCAAATGTTGTACCACTGTGCTACCACCAGGCCTGTTCCTGTTCTCAACATCCAGCAAAATGTCTGTATACGTGGAAGCAATGCAAAGTGAAGGGTAAGCTTTCTCTGGCACTGCATGTTCTGCATGGGAAATGCAAGGGCAAAGGTGTTTGGTGGTGCTTGTGATGACTTCATGAAAGTGTTACTCTGCATAGGGAGACTGTTAAGGAAGAAGACAGTTTTGTTGAATTAGTGCTCTACGTTGCAGGACTGTTAAGGAGTGCCTGGTGGATTGCAATGCTGGAATGGCTTAGAATTGGATAACCTTGGCGCTGGTGCTAATGCAGATTTCTGTGCTGGGAACTTCTTGTTCAGGATGATGTGTAGGTTAAGGAGGCAAGTTTGGAACATTCAGGTAGAAGGAAGTTTGAGGTTTGTGCAGTATTGTTTCCCTTTGTTTTTAAGGCTCTGTCCTTTGTGCTCAGATTTATTGTGCTGGGGAAATCCTGTTCAGAAGGATGAGTAGGTAAGGAGGGGAATGAAACAGTCAGGTTGAAGGAAGTTTGAGGTTTGTGCAGTGTTGCTTCAAGATTCCTCTCGGCCCCATTTCTGTGCTGGGATGTTCTTGTTCAGAAGGACGTATAGGTAAGTAGGCAAGTTTGAGGTTTGTGCAGTGTCTTTTCCCTGTTTATTGGTCCATCCTTTGTGATCAGATTTTTTTGTGCCGGGAAATTCCTGTTCAGTAAGCAAGTTGGGAACACTCAGGCAAAGGGAATTTCAGGCATGGCAACAGACAATTAGCAAGTTTGGAACATTTAGGTAAAAGAAAGTTTGAGGTTTGTGCAGTGTTGTTTCCCAGTTTTATTTAAGGTCTGTCCTCTGTGCTCAAGATAGTTATGAATTTCAGGTTTGTGAAATGTTGTTTTGACCAATCCTTTGGGCTACAATTTTTCAATGCTGAGAAATTCTTGAGGAAGCAAATTTGGAACATTCAGTTAAAGGGAATTCAAACTGTCCTCAGGGTTACTCTGTGCTGTGCATTGGTCAGTAGAATGTATACATAAGGAGGCAAATTTAGAACATTCAAAACAAAAAAGAAAAGAAAATGAAAAAGAAAAAACCCAGAAAAGTTAGTTTGAGGTTTGTGAAGTGTTAGTTGTTTCTTGCTTCGAAACTCCTCTGGGCCTCTATTTCTGTGCTGGGAGGGCAAACATTGGCCTCCGATTTGATCAGGTGAAACATCGGTGTGTTCAAGTTAGTCAGCATGTTCTGTGCTGGGAGATTACATTGTCAGGAGGATGGATAGGTAAACGGGGGCAACTGTGATGTCTGTACTGTAGATGGCTAGGAACTGGAGGATCTCGGTGCTGATGCTTCTATTGGATGTTGTTGTGGCACAGGGGTGCATAGGATGGGGATGGAAGAGCGACGAGCATCAAGGATACTCAAGATTGCGTTATTAATGCTTGTTGTGATGACTTGAATTAGATGTGTTGTGTGGTTACACATGGGAAGGTATTAAATATTGTGTTTTGTTTGGATGGTGCTGATCGTAAAACGTTTAAATGACTGTGAGGAAATGCAGGTGTTCATGGAATATTCTTGACGGATATGCATTTTGTGAAAATGAAATTCAATATGTATGTTGAAACTGAATGTTTAGCTGATCGTTGATATCATTATTTGTTCAAGCAACAACAACAACTGCACTGCACACTTTACACAGACAGCCACCGTGGCCTACAAGACAACCATCTCACCTGTATCTCCACTTTCTTGACGTAGTTGGCGGGGAACGTGCCGGTCTTGTCGCCCTGGGTGCCTGTCCACCAGTCGCCCTCTGTATTAGTCACCAGCACCATGTCACCCTCGTTGAACTGCAGGTCAGAGTCCTGCTCTGGGGCGTAGCTGAACATTGCCACGTAGTACTCTGTAATACACAGCAGTGAGGCTTTAATACAAATGTTTTGGGCTATATCTCCATTGGGGATATTTAACCCTCTATCTGCTGGATTAGGCAAAAACACTGCTTATTAGGGCATCTCCGGGAGAGGGTTAAAGCATGTCACCATCATTAACCTTCTCCAAGCTGGAGGCAACCAGAGATGCCATAAAGAGCAGTGTGTGTCTAATCCAGCTGGGAGAGGGTTAAACTACAGATCAGGCCCCAATTTCTCGAAACAAACTTGACTTTGAGATTTTGCTCAGCTGAGATATCTCCCAATGACTGAGTTCTGAAATTTCAACTGGGTTTGAGTTTTTACTCGTTACAGCACTCAGTCAATGGGAGAAATCTCAGCTAAGCAAAATCTTACTCAAGTTTGTTTTGAGAAATCGGGGCCTGTATCCTGAGGTTAGCTGAACATCACCACAGCAGTGCAGCTTTAAATATAATAAAATTGTATCTCTTTTTACAAGTATATCTGTGTAATGGTAAACAGATCTGTGTACGGGTAAACAGATCTGTACTACTGACCTCCTTCTTTCTTCTCTGGAGCTGGGGATGAACTGTCGTTTCCATTTCTCTCCAAGGTAGGGAACGGACTTGGTGTCGATGAACTGTAAAAGGACGAGAAATGTAAAGAAAGAAAAAAAGAAGAGGAAATAAATGGGAGTAAAAATTTTTAAATAATGGCGTTGTTGCTGAACTGCATGATAAAGAATTAATAAAGAATGCATGAATGAATTAATGTTTTACGTCCCAGCGGGAATATTTCACCCATACACGACTATTAATAAAGAAAGGAAGAAAAGGAAGAAAGAAGGAAGAAAGAAATGAAGAAAGAAATGGAAAAAGAAATGAATGAAGAAAGAAAGATCAGATAAAAATACATAGAGACAGAGATAATGAGATCATAAGAGTAAAAAGGAAAAACAAATCTTCCAAATTGGCAATAAACGTATCGTATTGTACAGACCTATTTTTAGACGCTGACGCTGCTGATCCTGCTGCACTGATCAGTTTAACGTAAGCCTTGGGGAACCAACCAGTCTGAAAGCGAGAAAGGAAGTTTAACTTTTCTTTCTTCTTAACACATCGTGTTATTGTGATTCAGCAAGGACAGGGGTTAACCCCACTGCCCACCTCTAAACAATTAACCAATCACAAACTGACAGTACATGTCAGCCAATCATAATACAGCTACGCTAACGTTTGGCATGACTTGATTTACCATGCAGAAATGTCCATCAAATATAAACAGACATTTGGCGTCGTGATAGGTCAATGTACACTGAAAGTAATGGCCATGATTTCAATTCTCCGATGGTCACACAATCGCCAGAATTTACCTGTCCGTTCAACTCCCCAAGCCACCACATGTCCTGTTGTTCTTTGACTGTTATCACATCGTCTTTGTTGAATGTCAGGTGGTTGTCTTGTCGTGCCTTCCAGGGGTACGTGGCCTTTGCTAACAAGCCATCAGGCGCTTCCTGACCCTGAAAACAAAACTATAATTACTAATAATAATGTAAGAGTGGGTGGTTGTGCGGTGGTAGAACGTTGGACTTCGGAGCCAAAAGTTCCAGGTTCAACTCCCGCCCCAGGAGCCCGGCATCAATGTTCGTGAAAGTTACCTTTCTGATGCGATATTGATTGGATGCGATGTCTGTAGAGTAGCAATGCAGTTATCATCCTTGGTCTTGTCAGTACCAGCCGGTGCTCGCAGGTTTAC
>JAUTBT010028519.1:0-19326 GCA_032361225.1 Lepetodrilus schrolli
TTATTACATTAAAATGATTATATTGAATAATTAGAATAACCCACTCGATACGAGTGGTTACAGAAAATATGTCCCTCATGAAATTAATGTTCAATTTTCACTAGGGACATATTTACCGCAATCACTCTTATCTCGTGGGTTATTCTCTAATTAATAAATTATTAGAGATTTCATCATAAACATCTTTTAAAAAATGTATACAATTTTTCGTAAATACAGTATGATTTCTGTTTTCTACAAAAATACATGTTTTATAATTACATGTGAATGCAAGCATAAATGTAGATGTGTTATTAACTCGCGCCTCACGCCAAAGAAATGAACATACCCTAAAGTGTAGTGCCTATGCCTAATCCAGCAGGTAAATGGTTAATTACATACTCTAATGGGGTCCTACACAGTAAGTTTGTCTCATAAGACCTGCATTACATACAGCATAATGTGGTGTCTCGCAAGGCAACTTACCTTGTAGACAGGTGCTAAGATTCTGCCAAGTCTCAATTTCACATGGATGTGCACAGACTTTTTTGTCTTATGGAAATCCTGATTGGCCGATGGTTACCGTCACTACCTGGTAGACTGACAGCATGCAATAGATCTCATGAGACAGACTTACTGAAGACTTACTAACACCCCTTTGTGCTCCTGAGCCATTCACTCCAGTGACTTAACTATATTGGGATCCGAAATCCTGTGAGCATGTGCTCTTTGCATGTTCCAACATTGTCATGCCACTGCAATGTCTCACCCTGGTATGTAATCAAGTCTCACAGGCTTTCTCAGAACTTGGACTTACATTTCAATTTTTCTTCAACATTTCCCCGAGATGTCACTGACAAAGCTTGGAGGAACTCGTGGAATTCTATGTAACCATCCTGTAACATATATAGTGCTATGTAACCATCCTGTAACACATATAGTGCCATGTAACCATCCTGTAACATATATAGTGTCATGTAACTGTCCTGTAACATAAATAGTGCCATGTAACCATCCTGTAACATACATAGTGCTATGTAACCATCCTGTAACATATATAGTGCCATGTAACCATCCTGTAACATATATATATAGTGCCATGTAACCATCCTGTAACATATAGTGCCATGTAAACATAAATAGTGCCATGTATGTAGCCAAAATGTAACATAAATAGTGCTAGTGCTATAACAAATAGTGTGGTAAATAATGTAACAATGTTGTAAGATAAATAGTGCCAAGTAAAATCAGCCTGGAATATTTCTTTTCAACTGTTTTGTAGAAATAATCAATGAAACAGCAATAACTATCAAAATATTCTTATTACAAAATAAAATATGGCAAGCACAAATCATCTGATGTGGATGCCATAAGTAATTATTCAAGCTTTCTTTAAATAATATATTTCTTTGTAAACTACACTATATGAGATACATTTCTAAGTTAACCATCCTTAAAAGACAAGATTTTATGGTTCACCAATCATCATGTGACATTTATTTCTATGTAATCGTCCTGTAAACTCTACCATAAACAATTTCATGTAATCACATAGCAGTAGAAACATTTCTCTGGAGATTCTGTAACATAGATATCTCCATCCATACACACCCTATACATGTATTTATAGCATGTGATAACACTCAAACAGGACAGAAATAATACAGAAAATATCTACAATTTTATGAGACTTGTCTAAATTTTCTTTTATCAAATGATAAATTGGAAACTGAAATGTGTAAGGTGTAACCAAAGATTGCACTTTCTAAAACGACACCGATGCCACTGAGCCTGCTGCGTGGCTTGTGCACTTTCAGCACTAAATGTCTGAGAGCAGGAAACTGGACATATCTGAATATGTATGCAATCAATGTTTGCCACATACAGGGCCATGGTTTCAGTAAAGTGGCACGATCATCTCTGCATGCAATACACATTTCGTTTAAATTCTTTATATTTATCTAGTATGATAATATTATTAACTAGGAAAGAATCTTAAAAACAAGTTTACAAATTTATGATGCCGTATTGCCAATGACAACAGTAATTAAGTAGATTAGTAAAAAATATGTAAACAGTCTTGTTTGACAGGGAAATATAGTAACTACGGTAACCATAACTCCAACCTTAGCCATAGACTATTTACTATTGCAGGAGTTAATTGTTATGTTTCTGACAGGATCATGATAGGATGTGCTGTCTGTACCATGGTAATGCAGTTATCATCCTTGGTCTGTCAGTACCAGCCAGTGCTCACAGGTTTACTGCAACAAACAGCGCTACGGATGTTGCAGCTTTCCTCCTGCCCAAAACTGACAAGCCGTGATACAAGTGAAAGAATCTTGAATGCGGCTCTAAACCCCAATTAGAAAAATAATTTTTAAATAACCATTACATTAAAGTTACACTGCTTCATGCAGGAGGATCCTGGCTTTGGATGTGACATACAAATCCCATACAAAACTAAAACTTTCACTCACCTTATTTTCATCAAAAACATTAAACACGAAGGATGCAAATTTGCTGGGGTCTCCACATGGAAAGAACTGTTGGTATATCTTGGTAAAGCCCTGCAAATAGAAAGAAATAGGGTGAGCAAAGGGTCCAGTACATACACTACTCCCTACTTCTAATGTTAAAATTAACTCAAATGCCATGTCTAATAATAATAATACTGTAATATAATAATAATAATAATAATAATAATAATAATAATAATGTCTATTAAAAATGTCACACCTAGCTCATAATATAGTTTTACATTATTACCCTAGCCAATGGATCAATGTCCATTTACTTTCCCTCTCAACTCACTGGGGTTAAAGAGACATTAGCAGTGAATTTATCATTCGATAACATACTTTGTCAGAATGTTATATGCTTATCAAATAAGCACACACAACTCCCTGGAGATAATGCAACACTGTCAATCAACTACTGTCATACACCTTCCATCAACATCTTCCATATGACCTGCTAAAAGCTATAGATGCATTGCCTTTAATTAACCTTCGACCTACATTCCTCGACACATGGCACCTATGGAAGTCTACAGCATGGGGAAGGTTAACAACCTTCTGAATTGTCGCTAACTTTTCCTGTTGGTGAACAGAAAACATACTGTGAGAAAAAAAAATGGACCAAACGTGTTTTGATCTCGTCAGGTGAACCACAGGTTTACCAAGGGTATAAATTCCCACAGCTGTTGCTTGCATATCGCTGTCTCAAGGCCTTCAAGTCTGAGGGGAGCAGTGAATTATCGCATCTATCAGCTCCCCATGTCTGAGAGGGTTTCATATGACCAGACCACAGCCAAAACATGGCATGAGATCTCTCATCTTATGTAACGTCTCACGCACAATCCAATCACTCCCAAACATTTCTTGCATGCTTTTTCCGTGTTTGCACTAGAGTTCCTGCACCTCGCGCAATGCGTGGGCTTGTTGTGTCTTATTTCACTTGCCACCATCTTTAACTCATTTATGTATGTATAAATTGACAAATGATACATTTGAATCATGAAAGACATTCAGATTTACCTATGCTGCTTAGGTAGAAGGTTACTTTATACATTGGGTGCGATTTGTCGCAGGAATATGCCGATCCTGGGATTCGAACACGCGTTGCCTGGACTGTCAGTCTAACACTCCAACTCTTGGCTAAAGGTATAATTAACTTCTATGGCCAAGACCAGTAGGAGCATTTTATTCGATTCCATAAAAAAAATATAGGCACAGAAGTACAAATAATCTTAAGGCTGTCGGTTAACTGATAAAGTCTTCACCACTCCGATAACGAACATCAGGCCAAGTCGTAAGCAGGTCGACCAATGAAGCAACTAGGATGTAACAACGTTCACGAATGCCTGAAATGTTCATTATTAAATGACTGTGCACACCAAAACTGTTAAACTCCAAAATAATGAAAAAATCTGCATAGAATGTTGAAATACTGTACTGTACAGATTATCTGTATAGGGAGAATAATGAAATTGCACTGAAGGAATGCTTTTCATCTTTTACTGACCCCCAAACTGGCTCTGAGTATTGCTATAATATGTCACATTAATTTACATTTTGTTTCCCCATAAGTATTTTAGTGTTTCCATGTTTAATCTTGCATTGTAATTGGTCTGTGCATGGATGCTCGTCTTTGTTACATTTCAGCTTCCTCGTATAGTTCTGACAGGAATGTCAGTCTGACTTGGATGTCTATAAACTGCTCAGTAACATGGATTTTTTCAGAATGTGCTTAATATATTGGCAGTCAGACCTTTTGATATTGGTTTAGCCGGTTCATATGTTATGCTGCATTCGATAAGCATTATTTCAAATAAGTGGATTTTGAAAGCCTCAAACCTTGCCTTTCAGAATTCATCAAGATAAAATCGGATTATTTGTCAACACAGTAATTAACATGGACAACTGCAGTTGCCTCCAGTAGGGAGAAGGTTAAAACAACAGTCTTATTTAGTTAAATAACATAATGGAGACTTTACCATTAAAGCTGACTGGCATGAATGATCCCAATAACAAATGTTGAAATTTTCTACAACAGCCATTAGGATATGTTTGACACTGGGAGAGATTGGTCTGCCTAGCAGTCTAGTGTCAATTCCAGTCTGTAGAGAAATCACCACAATAGTAATCATGGTAATTAAATTGTTTCCATTCTTCCTAAATGTACAAGTGATAGAACTGTACTTTTAAATTGACAGCGATGTAGAATTGATAAGCCAAACTATTTCCAAACCATTTAATTGGTTCATTTATATGCATATTGTTGTTGTTTATAGTTGTTGTTTCAGTTCTTGTTTTAGTTGTTGTTTTAGTTGTTGTTTTAATTGTTGTTTTAGATTTTGTTGTTGTTTTAGTTGTTGTTGTTTTAGTTATTCTTCCTCTATTATTATCATTATCACTGTTGTTATAACACACACACCCCCACACCCCACCCCCGAGGACCAGGGCTTATTTTCGGCTTAAACAGATGAACTAAAGGTGATAACTGACTATATTGGCAAGTATCCAGTGTGTATTTGAACACACTCTCCTAACCAGCTCCTGATCTGTTGAGCCAAGTGACTGGGAGGTCAAAATTCTCATAAATCCAACCAGCTGTCCAAGAATAAAGAGATCACAGTTTAGATCTGAGTAGGTATTGGTCATTTTACCTTTCAAACTGACAATTGAAAATTTATCCGTAAAAATTTATTTGACAGCAATTTGTAATTATTTTTAATACACAAGTTAAAGGTAGACTAGCCATGGTCTCAGAGTGAAAATATATAATTTGTATTTTAAAAAACACACTGATTCCTACAGATTGTAATTATTCAATAAAAGAAGCAAATGAAAATACTTAATGAGCTCAGACCTTATTCTCCAGTTATTTAGACTGGCTAATTCTTCATGACAGGATTCTTTGAACAGGATTATTCAGGTTAGAATAAAGTCTCTGTGACACAGACAAAGCTTATAGACACACACAAAAAGCCAAACTGTGGATTCTTTGAATGGGATTATTCAGGTTAGAATTAAGTCTGTGTGACACAAACAAAGCTTATAGGCACAGAAAGAAAAACTTAGAAACACTAAGTCAGCAGCGTAAAATATAATATAAAAAAACAACTAAATCACAAAACTAAATTGCAGTCCTCTTCACATTCCTACCATGTAATTTTAACTACCGGCCCTGGCTGACATACTGCTTCGTGCACCCATTAGAACCTAATTATTCTTCACAAGTTTTCTGCTCGTTAAACACCCAGCTCTAATTGCTAAATCAATGTTCAGATCGATACACAAAAGAGCCACTGATGATATAGTCATTGGGTATATGTTGACCTGCCCTGTATTCTTCCAATGCTGTGATTCTTCTGCACTGAATGGATCGGGGAAAGCACTAGTTCAGTTAGGACGAGCTGTTCTAATGATTCGGGCCACATGAAGAAAGAAACCTGAAAGTGTTTATATCAAAGTATATTAAGAAATTGCCCTAATCAGACATAAGGTCATTTTGTGACTTGATTATGCTGTTCAGTCAGCATTGAATGGGTACCCAGAAGGGTGAGATGGAAACCTGAATGCTGCCTGCTAGTGCCTGAAACAGCAGCTTGGGCTGACATTCCTCAGGGAGTTGACAAAGAATCTGAGGATAAACTGATCCATTGACTGGGGTAATAAAAATGTAGCTCTTTTGAGTGTGCTTTAGAGAGTGCATCTGGCTCATTATTAGTAGTAGTATTATTACTATTACTATTATTATTATTATTATTATAAAAGCTGTATTTTCTAAATAATATGCTTCAATACACAGGACATGGCAAAATATACCCAAAATAATATAGCAAACATATAATAAAAATGTTAAAAAATATTTGGGAGATAAATACAATTAAAGTATTATGTTTATTGCAATAAATAAATACAATTAATGTATTATTTTTATTGCAATAAATAAATACAATTAATGCATACTTTTATTCCAATATATATAATATATATTGTACTATATTGGTATATTACTAACTTTTCAGTCACAATATCAACACAAGAAGTGTTTATATAATTACTACATGTTGTGTGATCAACGCCTCGACAGATTGCTCAAAGATATGTTTTTCCTCCCTGGCATCAGATAAAACTGTCTCTCTCTACACACGTGATATACATCTTCAACATAGTTCTGTGGATTCCATGATGATCCCCATAGATACACAACTTAAGGGAGACAATGGCATTCATTTACACAAAGGGAGATAACTCCATTGCTTTGTCTACCCCCATAGACAACATATAATGTCGGAATCTCCATGATCCCTCCAGATACACAAAGGGAGACCACTGGATCCAGACACACAAAGGGAGATAACTCCATTGCATTCTCTGTCTGTCTGCCATCATAGACAACATAATGTTGAGTGTAAATACACTACATGTTTATCATGCTAACCACCACCAGAATACCTTTGTGGCACTAACAAGATACACCTGGTCAAGCCCTTGCAGATAATGGTAAGCATCTCTCCAAGCATACCATCTATATAAAACACCCTTAAGAATCTCACCCTGGTGTCATTCTAATATTGACTCATACACAGTAACCTGCATAAAAGTCTACATCATTCTTTGTTGGAGATTATATATATATACCACACAGCTGGGTATTATTAGAAAATATGCTTGAAGAACATGTATATTGTTAATATGCAACATATTAGTAATCGCATAACAATGATTAACATTGGTGAAAGGGTTGTTTGAATATGATTATTTATTACTCATTTATTTTACAGGTGTTGTACATGGTTGTAGCTGATGATTGAAAACAAACAGTAAATTATTCTGCTGATATAATACTATATAATTAATGTTATTCAATCGAGGTTTACATTAAAAAGAATTAAATGGCAGATTATCTAAACTACTTTTAAAATCAGACTCCATGTTCCTCTCCACCTTTATGATACATCTGACATTAATGGCAACCTTTGACATCACCAGCAACCTTTGACATCAACAGTACTAGCATCAATTGTAACCATTGATACAAAGGGCAACCCTTTACCAATGGTAACCTTAAGCAATGCAGGTAGAACTAGACCAACGGGCCTGATCATAAATAAATATACAATTCTTATCCTGAATTAGATGCCTGTTCCAGAAAACTTGCACACTTATCTTGCCAACCTGCCGAGTTGCATACTTCAGACTTAGCACCACAGACATAAATCGGTCTAAGTGATCGGTGAGTCGATAAGCCTGCCTTTTGTACTGGTCAGTCTGAGAATGACAGGTGTCTGTACAGCTGCATAGTAGAGATCTCGCAGAGAATAAGGCAAAATATCTTGTCCAAGGTTTCAGGAGATTTATTTCCAGTGGAATTTTTGACCTTGATACATGTCCCCCTCCTGGTCCATGATCATTTCCACTTGTATCAGTGGGAGAATGAGGATTTGCCTACTGTGCCAACGATTTACTGTCCTAATAAATATGAGCCCTTCTATAAACATCATACACTGCACTTGAAAATGAAATTATTCTATGATAGCTGGATGATGGAACACAATTTTCCCTGAACTGGCCTTTCCTAGAGATGACAAGATTTCTAAAATGGTTGATGCTTACTGTTGAGTAGTGTTATCTTTCAATATAAGATCTTCAGTGATGTGCTTGTAATGAGAAGATAATTTGATAGCAATGATGAGGTGGTATGGTAAGCCACATAAACCACAACTGCTGCAGATAAAAACATACATACCGGCTCCATGGCGTAATGGTTAGAGCGTTGGCCCAGAGTGCGGAAGGTCGCGGGTTTGTTCCTCGGTCACGTCATACAAAAAGACGTTAAAAGATGGTACTTGTTGTTCCCCTGCTTGGCGCTCAGCATAAAAGGGTTAAAGCAAGGACTGGTTGGCTATCAGTATACTGTGTCTGCGTGGGGTATTCATGTTCTTTCTGCGGTATGTGATACTCCAAGTGAACTAGCACTATAAAAACTGGTGGTAATCCAGACTAGTACAAGCAGTACATATGCATGCAAGCCATGATGCGAGCGAAAAACTCTTGAAAGTGGCTGTAAACCCCAAATCAACCAACAAACCAACTAAAAACATACAGTGCACCCAGTTGAAGTTTTAATGCACATCCACAATGATTATGATAATCCAACCCAAGCCCTACCTACAAAATGATACACACCCACACCCATCAACACCTGCCAACACATTCACACCCATCTATATCCACAAATAACTTCCAACACACACACACCCACACACACCCACACTTCCCAGATATCAACATGTACCTGACATATTTTCGTTCAGAGATTGAGTGACAGTGTACTAGATTATTAACATATACACAGTCAATGTACACATTTTCGTGCAACATTTCAGACTCTACCTACCAATGGTGAACCCACTGGGTAAATGTAACCAAAACAAACAATCAGCTATGTGTCCAAGGATTCTTATAGCCTTTATAATAATGTGAACATTTATATTGCAGTAAATCCACTCTCGAAAGCATGATCATAGCGTTACATTATTACCCAGGTCAATGAATCTGTGTGCCCTCAATTCCTTCTCAACACCGGTGGAAGTATGCAACCCAAGCTGCCGTTCAAGGTGCTACAAGGTTATCATCCACATGTCCATCTCATCATTCTGGGTACCCATTCTCTGCTGGGTGAATGGAGGCATGTATTAACTAAGCCAATTGCCTAAGGTGACACCACAAGTTTTTTCAGCCTGTGATTCAGTGTGAGGCAGAAACGAACCATAGATATGATCAGGTTCTTGGTCACCCATCCACAAACCAGCAGTTTGAGGAGCTCGAACTTGCTTCACTTTAACCTGAGCGGTCAGCCATGAAATGCACAGGGTTATGTGCCTTTACTCTATCTGTGATGCCGTTTATTATACATTGCTTCTTTGTCTTCAAGCATCTCTTTGACTCTCTCGGCTAGGTAATGGGTCTGGTCTCACTAGATAATAGGTCCAGTTCTAACTGCCAGCAATTCCATAAATACTGCTATAACATACAGTCTCAGGGTAATTGACATCTATCAATGTGAATTAATGTCTCCCTTCACTATAATTGATACAGGCTTCTAGCCAGATTACATATTCAATACAAGCTGGCAGTCTCACAGTACCTCTAGTCAGGACCCATTGGCCTCAAGCCAACAATCATAGCAGACAACAATATGAACGAAGACGGGAACAGTTCAAATGTATTTTTTTGAATTTATATGTGGATATGTCATTGGTTTTGTCAGTAAAAAACAATGAACGATATTATACAGATATATAATGAGTGAGTGTGTGTGTGTGAGTGAGTTAGTTTTGGGTGGGTGAGTGAGTGAGCGAGTGAGTGAGTGAGAAAGTGAGTGAGTGAGTGTGTGTGTGAGAGTGAGTGAGTGAGTGAGTGAGTGAGTACATTAATACGTCTGCTTCAATAAGTAAACTTATGGCTTCATATTTCGCGCAGACTATAATTTCGTGCAAATTGTCTTTGTGCGTATAGCGCGTAATATAGGTCTGCGCGAAATATAAGTCTTTTACAGTATTATGTACTAGCTATCTCTGTTCTCTTCGAGTCCATCCCTGGTACAATATCATAAGGGTATCACACCCAAATACACATTATGACAGTATGGTGGAGATAATGCATTGTCCTGTACAGATATCTAGTTACTGGCTCTCTTCAAAGATTGTGAGTATGTCATACTTTGTTGATTACAGTTCTCAAATGCTTTTGTTGTTTTGCATAGAATTTATATGTTGGCATTATGACTCATTGCAGGAAGGTATGGATGTTATTACCTCTGGGGATGAAAATCCCTCAGTTCCTGTCATTGCACCATTAGTTCAGAATGTTATCAAAGGCAAAATTGGCACATACTCAGTCAATTGTATCATTGATTCAGGTGCTACCATTTCGTGCATTTCTCAAAATCTCACCAAATGTTAATACCGTAACCCTATTAATAATACTAGATATTAATATTAGTATATTTAAAATATTAATAATAAAGGTTGTTGTTATTATTACTCTTAATAATATATAAAATAATAATAAAATAATGATAATAATAATAATAATGATGATAATAATAGTGTGACATTCCACTCCAATTTAAGATGATGAGGTATTGTTGTACAAACAACAATAAACTTAATGTGGATTCCACACAGTATTATGAAAACAAAGATTGTTAGAGAGACACATGCAAAATACGATTTATAAATTCTTCCCATGTCTTAAATCTTTCAAAATTATGAATGGTCCAAAAAAGTATGATAAAATAATCCAAACATGAAGTAATGGTCAGTTGTCAAAAATTCCAATAAACAATCTTTAAATCAGCTCTAAAGCCACAAATTCCAATAAACAATCTTTAAATCAGCTCTAAAGCCACAAATTCAAACAAACAAAACAAAATTCCAAACTGCACCCTATCCATTCGGAAATGTTGCAATATATTGGCTGCGTCTTCGTAAGCATTGAAACGACTCGACACAAGCAGGTGCGGCACATTCAGAGACTGGAGTCAGTGCCAGCTAGGGAAACAACAAACAACATGTGGAAATGCTGTTGGGACTCAAGCCTCCGATAGATGAAACGACAGGTGAAAGAAAGCCAGAGGCTACAATTCTTCTCCGATAGCCATGGAAAGACATAGTACACATCAATACACAGATGGTAAAGGTAGCATGGACTGGTCATTACAGTTAGCGAAACATATGGATTCTGTGAGAAAACGCATCAATATTTTTTACGTTACAGTTCTGCAATGACACATTGATGTTCAGTGTTGTATCCTTCAGTTCGTTTCTGACATCTTGACAACTGTTGGGAATTGTGAGCCAATGTATACCATTAACGTAAAATTTAGCACCTATCTGAACGGGATGCAATTACACATGACATGGTTATTACCCATGAATTGTGTGACAGAAATACTGATTGCATCCTGATTTACTGAGCAAGTAGATCTTGTTTAAAATAAATATCGTAATATTTTATTATATATATATATATATATATATACACAAGTATATTGGACAACAAGTGACATTTTCGGCAGGTCCCACTGGTTTTCAATATTTTCATATTTTATTTTAAAACTGTGAAAATAGTTGAAAATATTGAAAACCAGTGGGACCTGCTGAAAATGTAGCTTGTTGCCCAATGTACTTATGTAGACAAATAAAATACTTTCAGGTAAAATTAGTTTGCAAGACCGTGAAATATGTCAACAAACTGTTGTATGCCTTTAACAGTAGCAATGTTTTAATTATTATTATTGCTATTTTATTTTCTAAATTATTATTATTATAATTACTATTAATGGTAATGTGAATCAAATTCTGTTCAAGGTCATGTTCATGACAAATTGACTTGATACTTCTCAACAAACATAAACACATCCAGAAAATATCAATTCTCAATTTTTTTAAAATGATAAGTGGCCAATATTTTCTAACTTGGTCTTAACTCAATGAAGGTCAAATTGATGTCAGTATAAAATTCATGTAACATTAGAAATGTAAAAGTGCAATAATTATAACCAGAACCTAAACAATATCAGAACACATTATAATAAGGCATGCAATGAAGGGCATGTAATATATAAATGTAATTTGTAATCAATAATGATTTGCTCTGGAAATGAATTGCACAGGCAACTGTTTCCACCAAGTCAAACATTCATCACCACTGATGCAAACAGACCATTCCTTGATACCAAAATAGACAATTTAGACAAAACAGGTGACTTGCAAGTTGTTTCACGATGCATCTGCTAATAACTTCAGATAATAGGATCTCGGACAAAATATTCCATTTGTAGTAAACACAAGAAGTTATGATATTACAGTGATTACATTTTCCCCCAAAATGATATTTTATGGAAAAATCTACTGTATTTCTGGTTTGTGTTCGTTTAAATGTAATGTTATTGTCAGCATGCAAAACACATGATGTAGAGCTTATTAACATGTGACATCACCCTCTAATAACATGTGATGTCATCTTCCGTTATTGTGCAATGTGTCCAAATTGCACTTAAATATGCTGATCGCACCTAAATATGCTGATCGACAGAATAAACAATGTATTTTGATATTTTGTCAGTCAGCTGATGGATGAAAATGTGGATTCTTGCAAATATATCTGTATAGATTACATATGAGCAATAATAAAAACTGACATAGGTAAAGTCACACTATATTTGCCCCACCATCCACAATCTGTTTGAATCCAAATACACAGAAAAACTCACTCACTAGAAATAGATATAATATATTATATATCGTCCCCAACCCCCACTATGCCATAGTCTATGGTACTCACTGCCAATAATCACATATGTACATCATATATCATGGGGTAATAAGTAGTTAGTATTCCTGTCTCTGAGTGTTGGATATAGATGATAACATCTCCCTGGTCCAGGAATATGGCCAATTATAGACCAACTGCTAACAAAATCAATATAGCGTTGCAGTCAACTAAACTTGGGCAATAATCAAGTTACAAGGCAAACCAAACATTAAACAGCATCTTTGAGACTTTGTAACTCCTGCCAAGAGGTATTCCATGTTTCTTTTCTCCAACAAGCTCAGATCGGGATGCTTCTAATTTGAATTTAAGTCTCGATTCCGATTGGTTGCATTAATTAGCTGAAGGAAAAATCTGATGGTCATCAAACCGACAAATCTAGAAGAAAATACAAATCACCAATCATTTGCATCCCTTTGACAATATACATAAAAAATAATGACGTAGGATTTGCAACTAAGAGTATCTGGGAGATACAACAACAATTCAGGATCTTCTAGTGAGTACGTGGGCGGGTGGTAGTGTAGTGGTAGTACGTTGGACATCGGAGCCAAAGGTTCCAGGTTCAAATCCCGCCCTGGGGGCCCGGCATCAATGTTTGCGGAAGTTACCTTTCTGACGCAATATTGATAGGATGCGCTGTCTGTAGAGTGGCAATTGTCATCCTTGGTCTCATCAGTACCAGCCGGTACGCACAGGTTTACTGCAACATTCAGCGCTACAGGTTTCCTCCTGCCCTAAACTGACAAGACGTGATATAAGTGAAAGAATCTTGAAAGTGACTCTAAACCCCAATACCAAAAAAATACAAAAAATATATATATAGTGGGTACGTACGTATGTGTGCCACTAAAACAAAAGGTAGATGAGGCTTAACAAGGACTGATCACTACAAACTAATCCATTGACCAGGGTAATAATATAATTATTATTATTTTTAAAAGAATAGGGAGCAAAATACAGCACCCTGCATTATCCAACAAAATACACATATTCCATAAAATAACTAAAATCATCCACGATATATACGTAACACACTAACTATCCTAATATTATTTTTTGTGGTACTGGTAAATTAACATCCCTTCTGGAATAATAAAGTCTATCACCTTCTCCAGCTTTGATGTCAAATCAAGCTTAAAGTGTTCAGGACTTTATCTGTTTACAGTTTAAACAACTGCCACAGTTTGCAATTTACATGAACATCACTGCACATTTAGCCATACACTTAATCATGGTAATTGGTATTCCCATTGTGATTACCATGCATTCATTATCAGCCATTTAGTGGACAAATGATAGCAGTACAAATCAATTTAACCATTCTAACTATGGAATTGATGGATAAATACATGTATTATGCAATTGTGGCTAATAGGGTTAACCAATGTAATAAACCTCCAAATTGCATAATAGGATTTGTTTTTATATGTATTTATGATATGGAAACACCGTGGTAATACAACGTAATCTTCTTGTATTAGGCATTGGGAGCTATTTTAAGTATCGACCAGCATTCAAGAATAAAATAGTACATAAATAAACAGTCAAGTTAAGTGTAGACATAAAGCATTTGCAACTCTGATGGCTCTCTTCAATGTACAAGACTACAACTATAATAATTCCTGTGCGTGATAATGTATAGTAAAATCCCTGTGGATATAAAATGCCAGGTTGCTCGACCAGGTTCATTAAGAATCTCAGGATTCCCTTGGATCAATCAAAAGCTAACAATAACTCAAGTCAGCATGGCCATGTATTGGGTCCGACCAAAAGCTATGTATTGGGTCCGACTAGTGATATACAGTATACCTAATGGAAACTTGTCACATGTATGCCTCCATTCCATTCCATTCTACAATGGAATTGATAAATTTTGTAAATAGATTTCATCACAAAGAAAACCTGAATTTAATAAAATGCTCAAATTTAATCTTTTAGAGTGGGTATTAATGTGAGGGTGCTTAAAATGTTTTGGAGGAATGAACAAAGCTTCTGGTGTACAATGTGCATTAATTTGGGAGATAACTAAAAGAATATTCTTATGTAAATTGATAAATATATCACACCTATTGCTCACCATTGTGTTAAGAGAATTCTGGTTTGGACTAATTTTCATTGTAGACACCACTATGAGTGTTATTGCTCTGTGAGTAGTCATAATGTGAAGAAAAATCAATCATTTTATAAAATCTGGAAAGAATTTCCTCCAATGTCTATAACCAGGTTCCTGTTCCACAAAACGTTTGTTACTCCTATATATTACCATGGCGTTGAGACTCTCGAAGCACTACCATTGTTCTGATCATTCTGTGGAATGAGGGACAGGCCTAGAAGAGAGGCAGATAATTAAGAAGTGATTGCCAGTATGAAATTGGGTTGTCTCTCTAAAGTCAAGCCACACACAGTAACAAGCATTATGTTGCCTATATACTGTTAGTGTTTGCATTTATTGGTTCTACAACACATATTGGGCTTTCAGCCTTGAGGTTATCTACACTACATCCAGTTAAACCAACATCATCTCCAGATATGCTGTAAGCTAACCTGCATGGCTCATTGTCACCCTGTTCCATTAATAAATCAGTGCAAGGATAGCAGACAGATAGAAAGGTTTGAAGAACATTTTTAAGACAGTAACAAGGGGCATCTCATAAGCATAAATCGAATTTCTACATGTAAATACCCCCTCCAATAAAAACAACATTGCGAGTCATATTTTTCTTGACATACATGATATCGTGTTTGGCATTAGGAATCATATTGGACTAAACAAAATCTCAAAGGAGATACAACACATCGTAGGAAAAGAAGTGTTTTGGCATGTTCCCCTGCTTACACAGTACACAGATTAGGTCTGCAGGCTCAAGGGGGAGTTAACTACGACATAACAAATCAATGGTGAGGATTTACAACCCATCCGCTCTCAAACTGCTTCATCAAAACATCTCGCTATTTACGTGTAGCAAGAAGGCCAAGAGGTCAAGCAGGTCAAGCGGTGGAATCACTGGGTTATGTTGATAAACACCCTGAAACCAGTCCCAATCTAAAGCTCCTCGTAAGAGTCAAGATCTTGCTAATTCATGAAGAGCACTTCTTGAGCTGCCAGAAACACGAGAGCTACATTCCAGCTGAACATAATGTCCCTTGGACAGATTCAAGGAGGTTTCATTCAGACTATAGACTCGCTCTTGTTCATAGAGATTTCTGAATGAATAAGAACCTAATATTCTGGTATAAAATGTCCCATTCCAGTATATATTCCAAATACAATTACAGTACTTTGGACATCCTGAAGGAGGTTGGAGTACAGTCCCACTATGTACACCCTCAAGGTCATCGGCATTTCTGAATGGACGAGTACTGTAATATTCAGGTAAACAAATCTTCAATGAAACTTAGTATACCAAAACAAGGTGTGACACAGACTAACATGTATATCTCAGTAAATCTAATATTTGGGTGAGAACAAGGTGTGACACAGACTAACATGTATATCTCAGTAAATCTAATATTTGGGTGAGAACAAGGTGTGACACAGAAGAATAATTATCCATACATTGTTCAGGACAAAATAACTACTGTACTCAGCGAGTCAAGGTCATTGGAAGGTTATGAAGAAACATCTTCATTTGCCAATGTCTTACCCTTAGTGGAACACAAATGAATCCTTTTAGTTTTATATCACAGACTATTACTGAGCATGCCTTGTGTATGATTATGAATTGATATCATTATTACAATTAGTATTATTATTGGGCGGGTGGTAGCGCAGTGGTAGAACGTTGGACTTCGGAGCCAAAGGCCCCAGGGACCCGACATCAATGTTCTAGAGCTGCTTTCAAGATTCTTTCACTAATGTCACAGCTTGTTAGTTTAGGGCAGGAGGAAACCTGCAACATCTGTAGTGCTGAATCTTGCAGTAAACCTACGAGCACCGGCTGGTACTGACAGACCAAGGATTATAACTGCATTGCCACGGTACAGATAGTGCATCCTATCAATATCATGTCAGAAAGGTAACTTGTGTGAACATTGATGCTGGACAGGACAGGATTTGAACCTGGGGCCTTTGGCTCTGAAGTCCAACATTCTACCATTGTGCTACCACCTGCTACCGAGACACTTGCAGTAAACACATTCAAAAGAATCCATCCTGCTGATATTCAAAAGTAGCTGTGTTGCCAACTGACTATGCAAGTCTGGATCTGGATCGGTGGATGTCTGTAAGTTGTCCAGTTGATCCAATTTGGAGAGCACTCACGACAATAAATGTATTACACTACAGAAACCAGTGGCATGAACATGTAAACCACCTACCTCAAGGGTGAGCTTGCCATCAGGACAATCTTTCATAAAACCCTTGTGCCTGAAACACATCAAGCATACTCTATGAATACTACTCTAGAACATATCAAATAGTATATTATTGTAAATACTCTAGATCAATATAGATTAGTATATGGTGAGTAAAATACATATTCATGTTAATATTTAATGAGGAAAGTTTTAATGTGAAATCTTCCAAGTTCACAGAGGCATGTGGGTAATATGGTAATGATTTCATGATGTAGAAACCAAAACAGCAACAATGACATTTATATAGTGGAACTGTTAAAAACACTGTTAAAGTGCCATTGCACATGCTGGGGATGGTGCATACCAGAATCTACTGGGGTTGGGGTCCTTGTTCACAAAAACATAAAGCAAACTTGGCTCTGACACCCGTGTAATTTGCCAAATGAAATAACATGAGGTCTATTTAAATGACTATAGTAAATCATGTTATACAGTACTATTAGTAACAAGGAAGAAATGAGTGAAATAGAGTTATACTTACCATTGTCGTATTTCTCCCTCAGAGACTAGAGGAAGAAAAAAAGAGAAACATAGTTAATAACCATGATAACTTAGTATTTACGTGAAGTTAATAACCATGATAATGTAGTATTTACATGAGGTTAATAACCATGATAACTTAGTATTTACGTGAGGTTAATAACCATGATAACTTAGTATTTACGTGAAGTTAATAACCATGATAATGTAGTATTTACATGAAGTTAATAACCATGATAACTTAGTATTTACATGGTTAATAACCATGATAATGTAGTATTTACGTGAAGTTAATAACCATGATAATGTAGTATTTACATGGTTAATAACCATGATAATGTAGTATTTACATGAGGTTAATAACCATGATTATGTAGTATTTACATGAAGTCAGAAAGCATGGTAACAATTTAAATGTAATTTGCCAAAGCACAAAAATTATATATGTCACTAGATCTACCATCTATAAAACCATCGTGGACATTTACAAAGTAGTACAAATATTTTCTAACAATGCCTCGCTGTAATCAATTTCTGTTTGTATTTAATATCTCATCATGCACACTGTATTCTATGTTTCACTGTATTCAAAATGCCATTGTATTCAATATCTCACTTTATTCAATGTCTCATGGTATGTAATGTCTCACCATCCATTAAATGATCATGAACATTCACCCAGCAGTATAAGCTAATTCTTATAATGTCTCGCTGTATCTTCAATGTCTCATTGTACAACTGTAATCAATGTCTCATTGTATTCAATGTCACATTGTTCTCAAAATGTCATTGTATTTAATATATCATTGTATTAAATGTCTTACTTTGTTCAATTTTTCACTGTATATATGCATTTGTATCACTACAACCTCATTGTCTCACTGTATACAAAGTCTCAATAATGATTTGTTTTAAATATCTCATTGTATTCAATGTCTCATTGTAATCATTATCTCACTTTAATCCATCAACCTCTAATTATATTCAATGTTCTACTTAATCCCCTCATATCAGTGAACAGTGTGTGGAATGTAAACTACATCTAATCAAAATTTCTATTGATCACTGCATTCAAATGCCTCATTAATATTCAATATTTGATAATATTGATAGTCACATTGTATCAGCTGTATCTAATGGCCAACCACATTCAATATTCATTTATTCAATGTATCACGCCACTCCATTATCTCACTGGATTCAATTTCTCACAATTTCTGTATTCAGCGTCTTCCTGAATTCAATTGCGATCGAAGGTCCAGAGCCTATGCTATGTTATAAATGATAAAGATTTGGAAATACTCTGCTATTATCAGATCTCCCTGACAATATCCTTGTTGGTAACAGTGGTGTGGTCTTCAAAGCAGGGCAGGGTCTGTTGGTAACAGTGGTGTGGTCTTCAAAGCAGGACAGGGTCATTAACCAGCCACCAACTGCAGGAGACTCAGTGAGCAATGCCCAGAGATGATCGGAGGAGTGCCAAGGAACATCTGTATCACTCCTACTAATTCTACACTGCCAGGGTAAACTACATCATATACACCAGAGAGACATGGAATATATAGCTATATTACATACACCTCAGTCAATCAACATATTCTCGCAACTTCCAATGCAGACTCTTCGACTACTCTCAGACTAATTCCACACTGCCAGG
>JAUTBT010028530.1:0-19323 GCA_032361225.1 Lepetodrilus schrolli
CTCTCTCTCTCTCACACACACACACACACACACACACACACACACACACACACACACACACACACACACACACACATAGCTATTGATTAATGTGTATTCAGAACCATATGCATAGGTTAATCTCCAGACTACCAAAAAAAAAGTAAGTGGGTGGGTTCTGTGGACATATAGATGGAGGCCATATAGTCTACCCACAGGAAACGTTTAACAATCAAAGGCCACATATTTCTATCAGTTTTGTAATGGACTCCATGCACACTTTCACAAATGTTCTGTTAAACCCTGCTCCTGGAATTATACAGACTGATCGATGCCCATTTCCGATAATTTAGCCCTCAGACAATTTCCTCTTTATATGAAACCATCCTTGCAGGAATGCAATAAAAAATATCAAATTTGCTTTTAATAATAATTATTCCTCTTACTGTGCAAGCTGCAAGATGTAGGCTATTCTTTCTACTAGTCTTATACTACCTCACATCTCTCCCTGTAGGGTGCGCCTTTATGTGTTGCCCAATAATGTTTTTGATATATAACAATAATAATAATAATAAATATATATATTCATACTGAATGATAAGATTTAAGTGTTTGCTGTGTCAATATCATTTACACAATTTCTAACTCTAAGTTCTATATAACATGTTGGTTTCATTTATAATCTAGTACCTCTGAATAATCTAGTATATGTACCTCTAATATTCAAAGCCATCAGCTCGAAAATGACTGCATGTATACCTAGTCATCAAAATTTCCAGGATCAATCCTCCAGACCACACTACTTATACATCACTAGACTTCAATACAAAAATGGCAGGCATCAGGAAATCAAATTTTATTACTTACATTGCAAAACAATCAGGAAACTAAATTTCTGGAAGCATATCATATACATCAAGACACCAGTAGGCAACTTGGGTGTCTTTCTGCAGATGCCAGAGTTCCCATATTTAGGTCCATGCGAAATTTGGCCCATGGGTCTAAAAACTGAAGCTCTTTCCGTACTTAGGCACATGGGCTTAAATTCGGATTAAATAACTAATAATAATAAATACATTATGCATTTATATAGCACTAATCTAGGCTGAACATTGAGTCGAAAATCTAGATTTCGAGCTTATGGGCTCTAGCTATATCTCAAACTGGCAAAGTGTAAATGGTGACAAGTATTGGGCCAGGACAGATCCTTGTGGCACACCAAACTCTAGTTCATTCTTTTTTTTATCTTAATCCATCGATGACAACAGACTGATAAGTGTTCTGATAAATAGGATGCAAACCATGCTAAGGCATCGTCGGCAACTGACGAGAGTTGCCAGTAGAATAGAATGATTGATGGTGTAGAAAGTTGCTGAAAGACCCAGAAGTACAAGTATTTCTGCTCCATCAGAGTCGACAGCATGGAGGTCATTCTGCACACACAGTAAGGCTGTTTCTGTGCTGTGACCCGTTTGTATGCTGATTGCATGATCTCTCCTAGATTGTTATCATGCATATACTTATGAAGATGTGATACAACTGCTCGCTCAATCAGCTTCAAAATGAAAGGAAGATTCGACACGGGTCGATAATTCTTAAGAACTTCTTGGGTCTAACGTTTGCTTCTTGAGAAGAGATGTTATCAGAGCTTCTTTCAGCAATACAGGAACCTTGCATTGAATTAGTGTCTTGTGAAGAAGTTGATGAATGTGTTGGCCAGCTTCTCAGTTGTTGTACAAGAGGGGAGGGTGCTTTGCTTTTTATTGAAGAGCAGTGTGTTTCCTATTTGGAAAACTTTCTTCTCATCTTGAGCATCATTTATTTTGGTTTAATAATGTTTCTTTGCTTCTTCAATGAGCCTGTTTACCATGTTTCGTTGTGCTGCATACATCTGGCGATGGACTGTTAACTTAGTCCTATGCATCTGTCTCTCCAACTTGCTGAGCACTTGTTTTGCAGATTGAATATCGTCGTTGTACCAAGCAGTCTGTTGGCGGAGTCACTTTACATATTTTCAGAGGAATGTGTTTCTCTATTGCATCACTGAGAGCGCAGTTATACAACTTGACTGTATCGCACACTGTGTTCAGCGATGCTTTCACATCAGAAACAAAAGAGGGTAGATTGATATCTTTCCACTTTCTACACTTAATTTCTATTTTTTTTTAGCTCTTATTGGTTTTTCGATACTTGTTTAGAACAGTATGCCAAAATTGCACCGAATGGTCATAGGTGAAAGCATAAAGACCAAGTTTGTCAGCCGTAGAGATAATCAGGTCCAAAAATTTCCATGTGTTGTGTGGAGGATGCAGGACGTATTGAACCAAACTTTTTGTGCCAAGTAGCGACTTCCGATTTTGTGCAGTTCTGCAACACAGACCTCAGTAAATCATCTAGGTAACGGGTGCTAAAAATTCTAATCGTATTTCATTATGCTAATATTTCGAAAACATTCCCCTGTCGGATCCAGTAGCTAACTAATACAGGCCATCGACATGCACTATTCATACCTATTTGAAATATTAATCTTATTAGGCCCTACTAATAAAATTAAATTCTGGGTTTGCTGGCCAGTATAAAACATTATTCCTTTAAAACACATTAAAATTAATGTAACACCAAGGATATTTCTTTCACAAAATTAATATACATAATGAACTCCCATCCACCTGCAAATGGGCCTAGATCTGCCACTGGATATTATTATGTGTAAATGAAACTTGAAACGTTTTTTGAAAACCCATGAAAGACATATCGCATTCCCATTCATACTTTCTCGCGTTCCCATTGGCTGACTCGTGCAAACACGATACTGTACTATTCCGCGTATCATGAGAAAAGGTATCGACTTATTTTCATTTTAGACAGAAACTACACTTAAAATACATCTGGGGCAATAAATAGGATATTAAACTGTTCTATTTCATATCAACTTTGTCCCTCGTGAAATAATTTATATTTGCAGTCGCTAAAGCTCGTGCAATATTAATCATTACACTCAAGACATTAAGTTGATATGAAATAGAACACAGTTTAATATCCTCTATTAACAACTCTTTAATAAGTGTATATATAACAAGCCACAGCCTCTACTGGCGCAACATCTTTTTTCTTCGTATTACTTATAAGTTGGTTGGTTGGTTGATTTGGGGTTTAAAGCCACTTTCAAGATTTGTTCACTCACATCAAGGCTTGCATACATATGTACTGCTTGTACTAATCTGGATTTCCACCAGTTTTTTTTATAGTGCTATCTCACTTGGAGCGATATCATGCCGCAGATAGAACATGAATACCCCACCCAGACACAGTATACTGACCTTCCACACTACGAGCCGATGCTCTAACCATTATGCCACGGAGCCGGCTTACTTATAAGGGAAAGTGTGCGAGAACCATACTCATCATATTGAACTACACTAAAAATTAAATTAAACGGGAACTACTGGTTGAACTAAGTAACTAAATAACAAGTTACCGAAATGTTAGGATAACACTTTAAAAGTCTAGGTAATAGTCATTAAATTTGGCAGGACAGTGCTGGATACGGGTGGAATGGCGTGGTACTGGACTGTCCACAGTTGGTGAGGGGGGTTCACTGTCTATGCACATATCGTCTTTGGACATTGTATGGCCCATCTCACGATCATTCTGTGTAGGGGCATGTACACCTGGGACACTGCATATCGACTGGTTAGGCTAATTCCACAGGAACCTCAGGCAAATCAGGTGCATATTGTGTGGAGGCTTTGGGGATGTCCTCATCAGAAGTAACAGGCAGGTACAAATGTATCAAGGGCGATTGATCAGGTACACAAAAGTAGTAAGACAGTTTAACATGGTAGGACGGCTCCGTAACTGTCTTGCCAAATTTCTAACATTACACCATGGGGGATCTACAGAGACCACAATGTGTCGACGATGACCGTTGTGTTTATGTCTGTTAATACAGGTACACAATATCACCGACCATTATTCTTCACCAATGGGGCATTTGGTTAGTTCGCTATGTGAGTGATTTCTCGATCCTTGTTGATCGTTATTTCAAGTTGGAAAACTGGACTCTTCGTGTCCACATCTCACGTGTCAACAATCCCCACAAGTGAATTTGAGTGAGTGAGTGATAATGGGTTGAGAGTTCTTCCCACAGGGTCCTGTTGTAAGATTTCATGTTTGAGTTCTTGGATGGCCTTTTCAGCAACTGGGTTTTTGTTCATGTTTTTAGCACAACCAATTTCTAGTGAAAGATGTTGATGTTGAAGTAGCTCATCATTGTTGAGCACTATAAAACCAGGGGCAGGATCAACTCGTACTACGGTGGGGAAACCTCCTATTGGTGCGAGGGCTAAACAGAGTTCAATAAGTGCGTTGTGCAAAGTTTCATGACATTAATTGTCAATCAGACATGCTGTGATGAATGATGAGACGCACTCCCCGGCTACCAAGACAAGTTTCGTATCCATATTTAATTAAATCAGCTACGAATGAGAGGTTAATGGAGGTAGGTAGGTTACTAGACTGTGGGATAGGAGCCTTTGGCACCTTCACAAAGGAACTACAATGGTGGCAACTGTTCGTAGGATGATTGCTTTATCCACATCCAGGGCAAAAAAATAACAGTGGGCTACTAGCTTCAATTGGATAGTTAAGTTAGAGATGAAGCACAGTGAGAATACCATCGATGACTTCCCTGGAAACAACAATTCACTCTAGTGTTGGGGTTAGTGGTTTGTTTTGTTTCATGATGAGTAATCCATCTCTCCCAATGGCGACACTGTTGAGGTATCATGTTGGTTTGCTTTTTTGAGGGGCGGGTGCCTTGGCTGAGATGGGCATGTGTCTGTCGTAACTCTGGGCAGTCAGACTGGGTGGCTTTCCATGCGAATCTGCTTGTGAATGGCAACTTAGCATCACCGCATACAATGTTTTGAACACTTAGTCTAAGGACTGTGGATTCTTCAGTGTGCATTACAAAGGTACATGCTTGGCACAATGGGGTTTTGCATTCAGTGGCATTCTGACTACAAAATTGGAAGGAACATTTGCAGATAATGATAAATGACAAATTAATCCTTGATATCGACTGACATTGGAAAAGAATATAGATAGGCGAGGGCTGGCTGAAAATTCACAGTTCTCATAGGCTTGTATGCAGGGTTTACAGTCGGTGAGAATACACACTCCATGTTTAGAATATAGAAAGCCTCAATTTTGCAGGGTAACCATGTCATCTGTCGACTGCGGACTTTGGCAAATGTGAAGCCCTTTATGGCATCTCCGGTTGCCTTCAGCATGGAGAGGGTTAAGGACATGTTGGGCATCCTTGAATTGTTCTGCTTCAGACCAGACAACATTGTCCTTGAATTGGTGATTGCCATGGGCATCATCCATAGGGCTCAGCAAGCCAGCACAGTTTGGCAGAACTCTGGCTAGTACCTTGTATGCACCGGTGAAAGATTGAAGTCTGAACACTGTTTGGGGAGGGGCACATGCATCTTCCTTAGGCCACGTGATCTAACTATGTAACCGCTAGACCCCTTGCCTGCAAAGGTCAGATTTCCTGGCACAGCGAGAGAACAAAGCGCGATTGTCGGCACTCATAGTCCATGCATAAGCTCCACCTACTTTCTCAGCCACAACAATGGTGTCGAGCACTGTCGAGTGCAGAATTTGCTCAACAGGGTCGCTGACCCACAAATGAAGGCAACTATTCTCCAAGACACTTAGTTTCTATATCGCTCACGATCTTCTCCAGCGAACTTGCCGCCATTTTGGAAGTTGTGATATACAGTAGCTGTTAATAATGCATGTTTTAATTGGTTGGTTTCAAATTAGACATATGGGGAGACAACTCACTCTGCCGCCAGGCTACAAATTGCCAGCCAGATAAATGGGTTGTATTCCGGGAAGGGTATTAAATAGTCAGCGTAGCTCGGAGTTCTACCCTTCTCTGGGGGAGATGGGGGTGTATGTGACTAGAGTGGTAATTCTGTGAGGGCTGGCCTTGATTGAGCTCTGCTCCCATATTCATCTGAGAGAATGATGACTGTAGCCAGAGCAATGACGGTCTTTCTGGAGGACAAATTGAGGTTGTTTTTCTGGAGGACATTTATCAATCAGTGCCAATTAAGGTACAGAACTTGTAATGTATTGGTACCGCAAAATAGATCGTCAGCAAGTTTGGAGACGATCCCTTCTTGTTGGAGATCACCAAGTACTAGGCACATGAGCTCCAGGCATGCCCATGGCACATCTAGCATACACACGCACACCACAGCATGGGGTAGCTACACTGCAATACTTCACAGAATTACATGACAGTGGTATCTGATGTAAAGCCATCATCAAGTTGGTGGTTTTAATGCATGTCCATGATGCTATCTGTTGGCATGAGTGATGGCTGGGCTTGCTGTACGGTGACATCTCCAAATGAAGTGACTAGTCAATATCTGCCACTGCTTGTCTTGACTAGGAATGATGGGTTCAAATATTCTACTGTCCCACCTACATCTTCTGGACAAACAAATACTCCTTTTTTCTCCAGGTCATTGAACTTTTCTTGTAATTACACTAGTTGGTTGCAGGAGTATTGTAGGACATGACCTTTGTGCTGTGGTGGCACCATTGTATCCCTATATATCCGGGTTGAATACTTGACCGAATACTTCATCATTTTCATTGAGAAGGGTTTTGAACTTCACTGACATCTCCTCTAGGCATATGTGATCTGGGTCTAGTTGAACTGGGTCACTGTATTTGGATGGCTAGTTACCCCTCACTTTTCATTAGTGATCATTTGTTGTATGGTCAGTAGTTATCAGAAACCCAATTCTCCAAGCGCCTTTGAGCAGCTATCATATAGCTGGATACCGGCTGGATACCAGCACTGTATATTTTGATTGATTTGATAAAGAGATATGTGTGTCAATGTTATTGATATTTGCGTTATTCAATAAGATATTATAATGTGACTGTCTTCGCGAGCATTGAAGGCTTTGCCTTATTTCATACTAGCTAATGGTTGACTTATCAATTAATATTATTTGATATCCACATTACACTTAGGCCCTACAGCCATTACCATCTGCCATTCTTATTGTTGTCCATAGTCACAGCTGTCACTGTCAGTGATAAAACATTGTACAAGGGTATGGATATTGTGAGATATTTTAGTTTATATGTTTCACATGTATTTACATATAATCTATAATATATCAGAACTGTCGAAACAACCAAAACAAAAGCACGTGACATACGAAAGTATGTTTACGTCCGGTTATTTTTAGTACAACAGCCCAGTTACGATTCCAAAGTGGGTCAGTAAACTTCCACATATGTATCTTCGTTTCAAAATAATAATGTATCGATTTTCTTTTGCATCCACGAAATCGATAGTATTTCGCGTGTACACATACACATAATTTCCATAGATATAGAACTGATTTAAAAAAAAATATTTTCCGAAGTGTCGAAACCGGAAGTAATTGGACCTTACTGTTGTGCGTGCGCAGGCTATAAGATCATCTGTGTACGGTCTAGTTGCAAATTCGATGCAACTCCAGAGAGAAAATCTCCAGATTTTGCAGAATAGCCTTATTGTATGACATCCTCAGATAAATATATAGTATGTATAGACTTACATAATGATAGTTGTTTTGAAAATATGCATGAAGAAATGTCTGTTTATTGTCTGTACTGTTTCCTCTGCGTTGCCTTCCTCTGCGTTGCCTTCTGATTTATCGTCATATATTCACATTCTTTGTGGCATTTGTTTATTATGATAATAGGACAACGGATTATCTGCTTTAGTTGTTTTAGATTCTATGTAACCTGTTACATTCGCATTGCTCCTTTGTGCTTTATTAAACAGCTGTACGTTTCATATTTTACGAATTATTTTGAAGTAATTTTTCAACGCTAATCCATCATGGCTGACTACCAGCTGACATTTTGTGATTGTTATTTGGACAGAGGATGGTAGATTGCTATTTAATAGAAAGAGGCTTTCACATTGGATTCCAACAGCCACATGTGTTCTCCAACAAACTCCCTAGTTTTCCTAATATCTTCATTGATTGTTCACATCTGAATAAAGGGTAAATATTAATAATATCAGGAATAATCATGCCATTCATTGGTTCTAGGAGTAGGATTAACCTATGCACCAGATTGATGTGTATTGTTACTTTGTATGGGGCCTTGCATCATGTAATTCATAGCCTAAGACTTTACTCTAATATTATTCTGAAATATCATTTGACAATCTGCAATGTTAAAGGTATCTATGGGACCCCATGCACATTACAGATTTGACCACCATTAACAGTGGGCCTATGGAGAAAGACTTCCCTTATTTTCTGAATTTCTAACACTGCATGGGATATAGAAAATCGTGTGAACCTTTCGAATGAATATGTGTTTCCTGTATGCCATAGTTATTTGTACTTTGGCTGTTGGTTCCAATACTGGTATAAACATAATAATTTAATAATAATTGAAGATTATGAATGGTAGGTTGACAGAAAAAAAGTATAATTGATCAATATAACTAAATAATCGTTATTAACGCCAGTGCACATAAATTGTTCATATTTTAATGCAGTAGCGGATCAAATATTCATATTAGAAATTATTTATAATTGGTCATGCCATTATTTCTATATATTACAACATTATCGCCTTGGATCTAGACTTCATCATTACAACAATAATATATCAAACAGCACATCGTTGAATGTGTAATCGTTGAATACTGAGTAATTACCGCCAAAAAAAATCATCATAATTGATTTATTTGGTTGAAAAATTAAAGCCTAAATGCCTGTGGATTCATAAAACGTTTCTTGGTTTTTTCTTTAGATTTTTTAATGATTTCAATGGTTTTTTTCTTTTTCTTTTTCTGGGGGCTTCAGTTCCACTGTCGCTATCACTCTCTGTCATGTCACTGTCGTCTTCACGGTTTACTAAGGGCTCGTACTGGTAGGCATTGACATTAGTTACTCTGAAATCAACCTCTGCCAGGTCTCTTTTCATCACATAACCACAACAAGAAACGCTCGAATACTGCTATATGTTTCTATAATGAAATGCAGAAGGTTTATCATCAGTGATGTCACATCAGTTGTTTACCCCTTTACTCATTAAATGTCGGCAGTTTCTCAAAATCTTGGATTATTAAATAATATTAATGCTTCCTGGATATTTTTCTGCTATATACAAAGTTATGTGCAGTCTTGGTTATGGTGCAGGTGATAGAAGAAAACAATGTGCAAATAGACCTTTTCATGTAACTAACCGTACCAGTTACAGCCAGCATAAAACAGAATGGGATGCATGCTTCTGTGTACCCTACTTGAGAGCCCTTGTAATTAATTATTTTTGTGTGTGTGCACAAACGTAGACCACCACATGCTTTTTCAATGAACACCGCACATAATGGGAATCTATGCGATTAGACGTTATTTTCTGTAAGAACCTTTATTTAGTCAATATCCAGACCAAGATAGTCAGATTTATGCAAGAATAGAGTCTGCGCACAGTTAGAGGCAGACATTTTACGATTATATCAGTACCATTGAAAAGTAGAATTAATTTTTTATCTATTAATGCCAAATCTTATGGGTTTTTAACTTTGTATTTATTCAGTAGAATGTCGTAAACTTGAAAAATAATTTCAATTGGAGAATTTTTCCTGACCTACTTTCTAGAGCTACGACAAAAGATAAATGTGCAGAAACTTCTGGAAATGGTGCATGTTTTGATACTGGGTACAACTTCCTGTCACATCTTGTAAGGTTGCACAAGCAGGCTAAAAAAAGGTATTGTCCGAGTTGTTTAGATTTACACCCATGACAAATACTGCATATTGCATAATTACGAATTAAACATACATTCAAACTTAATATATTTGAATTCCAGAAACGCTATCGGGTAAAGCATACATTGATCTTTTATTTTGTCACAATCAAATACATACAGAAATAGTTAATGATATGTAAACAGTGGTAAAAATTGGTGAAAATCACTCTGAATGCTCCATTCCTGGCATTTTGACTGGCTGCCAGTACCTACCTAGTGGTATGTTAGGTGTTCGTTAGTACTCGTTTGTAGCCCAAATATTCTATATCGTACTTTGATTTTCATCCTACAAAATCTTCATTTTTGTCTTGTCACAGTGTTTGTTGTGTGCTGTCAGCTGTAATGTTATTTATTGCAACTCTAGTACGGACATCATGTCTAGGTTTTACACACAAAAACATATCTCATTAAGACTAACTCCTATAAATAGTTGATTTTTTCATACTATTCCTGCATTTGGGATTCTTGCTGTAATGTTGAGCAATAAATGAAAAACATACTGGGTTTAACAAGAGTAGAGTACATGATTCATACATCTGTCCAAATTTATATGTGTGGTTTTTGTCCATAGTCACCTTGTGATCTTTTGTGTAAATCTAACACTACAGTAATGATTGAAGTGAATGTGGTCACCTTCACAGATTGAATTATGGTTTACAGCATATGGGTGGAAAATTACTCCAGCACAAATACACTAATTACAATAATTGTTTTTATGGCATACAATCACGGTTTTGTTTATCTATTTTTGGTCAAACATATTTTTACCTGAAAGTATGTACTTTTGACATGTGGCAAGACAAAATCCAGCTAGGATTGGATTCACTAACCATTATACTTCATGTCTCCATGCTTATTTTCGAAGGAAATGTTTTTTTAATGAAATTTGTCACCGATCGTGTTTTTCAACGGATGCCATGTTGCTAAAAATATCTGCAAGATGCTAAAAATAGCTGCAAGATGGCGTCGGTTTATGAGCTGGATCGGTGAAGAATTTCATAAAATAATGTGGGAAAAAAAACCTTTCCTTCTAAAATAAGCATGGAGCCCTGAAGTATAATAGTTAGTGAATCCAATTCTAGTTGGATTTTGTCCTGCCACATGTATTTATGCCACACTTAGTGATTAACCCAGTGCATTGGGATCGGATGCATACTTTTGTTGACGCATACTACTGCGATCTTCTGTAGCTAAAGGGTGTCATATAGATAGCAAAATAGTAAACGGTATGATGTATGACCTGTGGAGTCATGTGACGCGCGCTCCCCGTTTGACAACGAGGCATGTTGATTTCCTACCAAGATTGTGGATGAACCATAATTATTATGAGCATGGTACAATGTACAAGTTTTGCTCGCAACAAGACATAAAATGAATGCATAGCAAGTACGTACATGCAAAACAAAGAGCAAAATCTACATACGAGCATTGACGTGACCTCCGGAAGTGGCAACCATGACATGGTGTTTTAGCTCAGAACAGTGAAAATATTCGCAAAAGAATCACGATGGTGGTGTGGGATTTCCCTCTGCCATATTAATATTGAATGCATTTGAGCGATACAAAAGCGTCGATATGGATACTAAATGAATATACTTTGCATTTATTACTCATATTTAGTCAAATACTTCCATCAAAATCTGTGATTGTATGCGTTTAAGACTACTTCTAAATGGGCATACAGAGTATGTACTAAGTTGTAATGTCACTTATGGACCACCATAGATTTTCTTCTAAGCTTCCATGTATAGACAAATCCCGCCCCGGGGGCCCGCCATCAATGTTCGCGAAAGTTACCTTTCTGACGCGATATTGATAGGATGCGATGTCTATAGAGTGTCAATGCAGTTATCATCCTTGGTCTTGTCAGTACTAACTGGTGCTCGCAGGTTTACTTCAACATTCAGTCCTATGGATGTTGTGGGAATCCTCCTGCCATAAACTGACAAGTCGTGATATATGTGAAAGAATCTTGAAAGCGGCGATAAACCCCAATTCAAACAACACGTGCAACATGTGGGCGGGCATTATCCTGCTGCAACGTGACGTTACATCCATGCATTGGCAAAAACAGTAGAACATGATCTCGTCCTGGTAGCATACATCATTCAAATTGCCATTAACAATGATGAGCTGTGTTGTCCCATGAGTTGTGATGCCACACCATACCATTACACTTCCACCCACAAACTGATGATGTTTAGTAACGCATGCGTCACAAAAACGTTCTCCTGGACGTCTGTAGACCCTTGCACGACCATCAGAGCTCGCCAGATGAAACCTGCATTACGTTTCACTATGAAGTGCTATGTAGCACTACAGTAGCCGTTCAGCCAACACATGGTAATACTACATAGCACTACTTTTTACTTCTGCTTTTGAGCCTGTAGTGTTTTATAGGAAAACCCAAAGCATGAAGTGAATGGACTGCACGCATGTGCAAACCAATTTGCTACAAAATCTTTCAGCCAGCCACTACTTTTTAGAAAAGTAGCATAATACATAGTGTAGTGTAGTGAAATGTAATGCAGCCCAAGACTTATCTGTGAACAGTAAACTGTCCCAGTGGTGTCTCCTGAACCTCAGATGCTGTCTACACCAAGCTGTGCTGTGCTGTGTGCAATATAATATGCAAAGTGAAAACTGGCCACACAAAAAAGTTAAGCGGTAGCTGATAGTGGGGGAATATTGAAAATGGTCATTTATATTAGAATATTTAGAGTTTACAATATTTATAAATTGTGAAATTTCAATAGAAAGTGGCGAGATATCGACAATGTCACCTGTATACCACACACATTCTCATACTTTAACTATGATCGTTATTTTAAAGCGATAAACTGTAGTTTAGTACACTATATATGTAGAGAAAGACCATACACTAGTAATAAATCACAAACCAAAGTGTTCCTCATTATAAGATAATTCCGGTATGTACCTGTTCGATTTTTCCTTTAATTTGGGAAATATCTTCCCCACGCAATAGTCCCATTCCTGATAAAAAGGTCATCAGCACCACAGGTGCAAACAATATCTGAAAGTGGACACAAATACAGTATTAATGTCTGTAAATAGAACTGGTATATTTAATAAAGATTGAGATATCATAACAACCCACATTTTAAAGCTATTTTTTTTCTAACAAGTTTAATAATAAATTGTATATTATATATTGTTATCAGAAATTCAGATAATGTTAGTAATTCTTATTCTACAGATCAATGAAAGAATGTAACTTCTGTCTTTACAAAGCTTGCCTCTTAAAAGTATCGAAAGCACATCCTAATGCCTTGAAATATACTGAACCAAAAATCTTTTATAGGACCGCCACACAAAAACAAATGTGAAATTTGACATTCTGATATAGGCCGACCGCATGGAATGCCTAAAAAATTTCTAAACGAAATCGTATGGAGGTTCCTGGCTAGCCAGAGCATTCGTGATAATGCTAACAACTTTTATGTTCATTACAGTACAAAATCGTGTCTCTTGGTACGTGAGCAACAAACTGGTCAAGTTTAAGACCGAACACGACTCTGTGGGAGGATCATGAATTAGTGACATCATTAGATGTAATTGGGTTCAGAATGTAGGCCATTTGGCTAGAGATGGCTAGAATTTCTACTTCTTTTTTTTTTACTACCGTAATACGTGAAATTAAATTGTGATACACATGATAACGCTAATCATCTTAGTATGTCCACTTTTGTCATCTGAAAACAAAAATGTAATACTAAACTGGTAATTATATATACATTATGCATTATCTTTAAGACATGATACCTTGTTGGATGATGTAAATTAATATTGGGGCATGTGTTAGCGCAATGGTAGAACGTCAGACATATCATGAAATAATATTTAATCAAATTTGGAAATTTCAGTTTGCATTTAATCTGATGAACAATGAACAATTTAGAAATACGGAAATCAGTGTGTGTAACCATTATTCATGGTAACCATTTTGGCATATTTTATTTTATCAGTAAAGCCATAGATATTTGATTCTGTGGTTTACCGATTTTTCTATGTTAATTATGGCCTGGGCGGTCGAAAATAAAAATAAATATTATTTGATAGTTTGACCAGTTGGTCGGTTCCAATATAAAAATAATAATAATTGGAGATTATGAATGGTCAGGTGACAGAATGTAAATATAATTTACCAATATAATTGTAAATAATTGCTATTACACCAATACATATAAATTGTTCATGTTTGAATGGAAAATTATTTTCAAAGAACTGCTTGTTATAAATTAGACTTTTGTTATGCATATTTACCAGTAAACAATCAAATTGGCTTCGACTATATGTCAACCATTTCTTGTCGGACTTTGTTCGTCCAATGATAGTTATAACTTTATGACTTGTTCCATCACCATTTATTATTATAATTTTCTAAACACTAGTAGTAGTACACTGTCGGCTGAATATTACAAAATTATTATTTTTATTTTCCAAAGTGGAAAACATCGGGGTGGCAGATCCATAAACCAGGGAATCAAATAATTATGGCCTAAACTGATTAATAATTTCTAATTGAAATTGGCGAAAATCAGACCAACAGAAAGAGTATAAATATTACACCAAAACAAGATGGCCACCATTGTTAAATAAATGGCTAAAATGTACTTGTTTCTGTTGAATTTAAGCACTGAGGCTATTATCTGAGCCTGGTGACGATGAGAGACCAGGCTCCGAGGGTATTAACTGTAAATAGTTAACAGTAAATAGACTGTAACAATAAATAGTACAGCCTCCCAGAGTGCATGCATATTATTCTACATCAAAATATACTGCACCGGTTATCACTTTAATCAACACTTAGGCAATATTTAATTCCATGGTTTACAGATTTTTCTGTAATTAGTTACCTGGTCTGCAAGCATCATTTTGATAGGGGCAGCTTTTGCTCCTTTGAATAGACGATCTAGTATCAAGTACCATCCTCTCAATGCTGGTCCCTGTGCAAATATAGAGATATGACATGGACTTTGTTAACCCTCATCTTTTAATGGGCCAAACTAATCACTACCGAGTCACATTGGGCATAATCATGATTTAACAATAAAGGACTTCTTTATACATGCCCAAATGGCCCACAGTGGTTCGGTAATAAAATAGTAAAATAAATACATATTGTATTATATCTACATAGATCTAATAATAAAGTCATGTATTTAAGGTAGACTGGCAGCATGTCTTCTTTATATTATTTTTTATTTATTTTATTTTTTAATAAATGACTTTCCTATTAGATATATATAGATATAATATCACCGAACCCATGTGAAATGACCATATATCCAGTCCATCTCAATACATTTTGGGTGTTTCCTTAACATAGTATGTGCCACGACAACAGTGTGTTACTGTTGTCTTTCAATAGTTGTCTCTCATTTTGAATAATGTATATAATGCTGATGTCTATTTGGAGGAAGAACTATGTATTTATTGTGGAATGCAATTCCTGTTCACATGTGGAGCAAATATACTAATGGTTTGGTCATACCAGCCGTTTCTTTCAACATTGTCAAGGAAATGCTACTACTTTTTTTTTCACCATAAAATGAATAATTGCTACTTTTACATTCCTTTTCGTGCAAAATTAATGGACAGTTTTCAATTCAATATGAAAAAATATTCATCTCAACGCTGTGTAATAATTGCAGATAGCGGGCAAACAGATAGTGGCGCTATTACAGATAACGGTCCAACAAGCTCTTCGTAGATTGGCCATAATTCTTCAATATGGTGATTCCAAAAACAAATTTGTGTAGGCTGGAGAACCACAAAAAGTGACTAAAATGTTCAATTGTATAAAGCAATCTGTCATTCTAGAAGCTAGTTATCTCTCCATCTTGTGGACTAATGACACAAGATAGATAATAAACTTTGGTTCCACATTAGAAAATTACCATTTGACAAAAATGGCCATATTAAAGGGTTATATTAAAAAGGACACAAGTTATCTTACCATGATGACACATCCAAACATCAGGAAACGAACACTTCTGACTTTGTCGTAGTTGCGGATTCCACGCTTCTCAATGAACATCTGGCTGATACCATCACCGGCTACCATCAGGCTTCCTACCCAAAAACAAAAGGTATTTGGCTTTAAAGTGACTCAAACAGAAGCATAGTATAAGCCTAAAGATGATATTGTACCATGAACGGTAATTAAGGCATACAATCATGGGTTTGTTTACACATTTCATGGTCAAACATATTTTAAAATGATAATATGTACATTTGATGTGTCTAAAAATAGTATATTGGTTAACCAGCTACATTTTCCGCATATCCCACTGGTTTTCAATATTTTCATATTTTATTTTATTTTTGTATTTTTTATAGTTATGGTATGTTGCTTTATTGATACCAGTAGTTGTGAAAGGTTATTTTGATCGTATTCAATGATTAAAGTTATCCCCATTAGACAATAGAAAATCGAGATATTACAGTACATTACCAACTGATTATTTGGGTTTTACTGGAAATGTAAACTGCAATGTAATTTTACCTATTTTACAGTGGTGAAAAGATAATTGGAGGTACAAAAGCAATAATATGTATGCTGTGCATGTACTTTGCACTTTAACTCCAATTCGGTCCAATTAACACCAATTAATCTGTGATTGTATGCCTTTAAACACATCCAATATCACAACTGGTTGGCTTATTTAATGGAATGTTGAGGGTGGTGCCAAAACACTGTGACTCATGATTGCACTAGTGAAAATATGTATATTTATAGCATGGGTTTATTGCACTCCCAAACTCCAATAAAACAAAATAAAACAAAATGCTACTTAATTAACGGTATTCCAGCTTAAGCCAGGATATCTAAATGAACAAATATTGGTTTAATTTGACTATTAGATATCTGAGTTACATTATTATCAGTGTGATGTATATACATATGAATGGAACCAGCACTTTATTTCACAGAGACGATTTTAACAAACTGAGAAAATGAGCGTCTTAGGGAAGTGTACGGAATTAGAAGCGTGTACAGTGTTGGATTGTTCAGTTTACTATTTTCAAAGAAATGATTGAATACATGTTTGATGTATTAAGTGTTCTAGAAATGTATAATAATAGGATGACAATGTGTTGTTTATTTTATTTTAATTTTGTGAAAATAGTTTTTAAAATGTGATTGTTCATAATACATTAAAATGTTTAATTTCTTAACGATTGGAAGTAATCACTTAAATCTAACTTTATTACATTCTTGGTACCACTGCCTTTTCAGAAATGTGTTTTAAAAACAACTTAATGGAAGTAGACATTTAAAAATAACTGTATTACATTCCTGGTGACACAAGATTTCCAGAAATGTATAACATTATACCAATTTACAGGTTTTTGATATATTTTCATTCTGATAGAATGAATGAATGAATTAGTGCTTTACGTCGCAGCTGGAATATTTCACCCATATGCGATGACCATTCTGATAGAAAAAAAAGGTATTTTCCCGATTTTTCAATATTATCTCATTTCTTAACTATTGGGTGTAGACACTTAAAATAAACTGTTTTGCAAACTACATGTCATAACCTTTACATAAATGTATATAACATGGTAGGTTTATGTCATTAAAAAAAAAATAGACCTCCCTAGATCATGTAGATAGGACTCAATCTTTGTCTCCCGACTGTATATACCATCGAGTGACCGGCTTTCATGGTTCGAATCTATGCATATTGACGATTGTATCGAAATTCTAACGTTAAACGTAAAGAACACTCACTTCCTCGCTCTTTTATCACAAAACACTGCTATTACCACGCTTAAGCGAAGTCATCACTGTTTGGCAATATTCCGAAGCAGAAATAAACCACAAAATAGTTCAAATAATGTCATTTTCCATTAAATAGAAATATTAACATAAATATGATATGCAATCTGTAAAATGACGAAAATGACAAAATGATTACTAAAATATATCAAAAATGAAATTTTATCTATTAAAAATATTTAAATTGTCATTTTATTGAGATTTTATGATGAATATGTAATTTTGTTTGTAAAATTGACAAAATCGAAAAGCGACATTCCATTGAGGTCAGATGCTTAATGATGTTAAACATGACTGCGAGCAGACAATGTGACTGTCATAATTTTTAAAGGTTGCAATTATTTATTTGCGATTTTTTAAAACTGCTACATTACTAATGTTTCACTTTGTTCGATCGCATACTTACGCTTGCTGAGGACATTTATACTAGTTCAGCGCCATATAACGGGGGGAGTGTCAGGCGTAAAACATATCCGACATGTAGCGTGATTCTTTGAGTTTTGGAAGCGGAAGCAGCGTTTTAGTAAGTAGTACGAAAGCTGGGCTACCCCGAAAATCGGACACTACACGGTACCGGTATATGCGTGGCCTTGCGCGGGAAGCAATATGAAACCACCGAACGCATATCATCAGACTTCACCTGTGGTTGCAGACATTGTACTCCATGGTCGTTTCGCCAGGATCCTCATATAGGACGTCCATAGTTTTGCCATTTCCACCTCAACTTCTTTTCTTTTTAACAACAGCTGACACTTACCACCTTTCGTATATATTGGAGTGGTTTCCCTTTGGTCGTAGCCAGGGTGACGTTCCTTTGACCTGCGCGAACTGTTCTCAGACAGATAGGTAACGTCACCCCAGTACGGTATACTGAGTGAAAGGAACGACTCGCACACGTCTCGCACAAGCAAGATAGCGACATTGCCTATGATGTGGTGACTCACTATACTTTTCCTGTGCGGTCTACACTACCTCGCCAGCGAGAACAGACCGCGCAGTGTGCGAGTACAGACCGCACAGTGTACGAGACGTTCCATTGACAAAATATTGTCTGTCCAGATTAATCCGAACGGTTCGCGCAGGTCAAAGGAACGTTACCTAGGGTCTACCAACAGACCAGTCCCACGGTCTCAGACCAGACTGGATCTCCGCTCAGACTGGCTTGTCTATTATATAATTAATAGATATACCGCTCTTTCGGCTGTATGGTATGGGGCCTATTCATAGGCGCTTCTCTTTACTGTTCACAAAGGCTATAACTCAAACACCATATTATACTATTTCGAATAGCAATAACACCCAACATGAAAATGTGTATTATAAGTGTCTTGAAACTGTACATTTAATCAGTCTGAGCGGGGGTGCTGATTTTGTTTTTACCAGAAATGCACACGACATCAGCGCCTGTGAGCTGCCTAGCTGGATATTATATTATTAAATTAGAAACTCAATCAGTCTGACCAGATATGCACTCCATATAGCTACATTATATGTGACCAGTCCGAGCGGACATGTTGACTATCTTAATGAGAGGTGCACGTTAGATCTATTATCTATAGGCCTACGTATAAAAGTGACCAGTCTGAGCGCGGATGCTCCCATGTCGGCATACCAGGAAACGAGGGTGCCGACAAGTTGGCAAGAATTTCGCTGTCTCAGCCAAATCCACAAAC
>JAUTBT010028541.1:0-19323 GCA_032361225.1 Lepetodrilus schrolli
CGATGTCTGTAGAGTGGCAATGCAGTTATCATCCTTGGTCTTGTCAGTACCAGCCTGTGCTCGCAGGTTTACTGCAAGATTCAGCGCTACGGATGTTGTGGGTCTCCTCCAGCCCTAAACTGACAAGTTGTGATATAAGTGAAAGAATCTTGAAAGCAACTTAAAACTCCAACCAAAAAAATACAAACAAAAAACAAACAAAAAACATTAATGATTGGCTATTATCTGAACCATGCCATGCAGTTCTGGGCTACTATCTGGACAAGGGGTCCTAGTAGTTCTATGGTTCATCTCTAGACTAGGACCATGGCCAGCTGGTAGCTGTGTAACAATGTAACAGGTAACCAATAGAGTTCTGTGTACAATGTTACATTGGCACAACTAAATGAGACAACATGATATTTTGAAATAGTCGACATTGCATATTCCTGTGAAGGATGCGTGTATTATTTGCTTATAGTCCCACAATCTCCGACATTGTGCTTCATGTGTTTACACTGACACTGCATCGTAAGATGACTGCTGGGCAGGGGGCAGTTTGGCAGGACAACACAGAGATGTCCGAGAACAGTGGGAACTACACACTAGTCGGACTGACAAATCCTCTGCTGTTTATTGGCAATGATCGGATAGGAGAAAATTCCTTGAAGAGAGATAGCTGTCATAGTGAGTCAATCATTGTTGTATCCATCATTCTTATCATTACTATACCACTGTGTTTAGACCATTTAGGAAAATTGTTTTTATAGATTAATAATATTACTGCATAAAGTAAGGTACATCATGTGTCTATCATCTGTATTGACTATCAACTGTTGCCTTCGTTTCATAGTAAGCTGGCTTACCTTTAAAACCTACTAGTACGAGTAAGGATTTACGAGTAATGAGATACCCTTAACACCAACACAGTTAGAAATGCCTTATGCTAATGGCCTAGTGTTAAATGTTCATCACTCCAGTTTTACCACCTAATTAGCTAATTGTAGACCAACTTTTGCTATTTGCAGTTAATTGTAGACAACTATTGCTGTCTCCAGCTAATTGAAGACCAACTATTACCACCTGCAGCTAATTGTAGACCAACTGATGCTGTCTGCAACTAATTGTATCTAATTGTAGACCAAATGTTTACATATGTAGCTAATTGTAGACCAACTGTTGCCACCTGCAGCTAATTGTATACAAATTGTTTACACATGTAGCTAATTGAAGACTAACTGTTTCTACCTGCAGCTAATTGTAGACCAACTGATGCTGTCTGCAACTAATTGTATCTAATTGTAGACCAAATGTTTACACATGTAGCAAATTGTAGACCAACTGTTGCCACCTGCAGCTAATTGTAGACCAACTGATGCTGTCTGCAGCTAATTGTATACCACTTTCCTGATATCAAATTTGTAGACCAACTGTTGCCACTGGTCAGTTGCCTGATAACCAGCTATAGACAAACTTGTACCACCTGTATCACAGTAGACACAACTACATGTCTGATGGTAGATTATTACCAAAAGTCTGATTGTTGACCGACTGCTGTTGCCCGACTCAACAGCAGACCAACTCTTGCTACCAAGATATACTAGTGTTCTAGGAGAAGTTGAACATTTGTTTAAGCATTGATACAAGACACAATTAGATGACCTACCGGTGCCTGGGGTCGGTGCGAGCTCGTTAGTATTCCTGCCACAGATTTCAAGTTTGGATCAGAGTCATCTCACCTGGTAGACGTACAATTGCTGGGGTCAGAGGCTGGAAAAGGTCAAAGGTGAGAAAGTGGACATTTCGCTTCTGTAATTGTAGACTCTCAGAGGACAATAGCATATTGTTTGCGGCTGAACGAAAAGTGGTCAAACAGGGATCTGTCAGGTAGCTGCCCGACCTGGACATAAATGTGGAAGGGAGGGGTTAAGGTAGGGAGCGAGAGGAGAGGAGGGGAGGGGAGGGTAGGGTGGAGGTGAGAGGAAGGGTAGGTTTAGAAGCCCTGCCTCCATCCTAGGAGGTAAGACATTACTATAAGAAGCAATGCGTGAGTGAATTGTTTTACATTGCAGTGGGAATCTTTCACTCATATGTGACAAAAGAAGCAATTGCATCCAGACTTTGTGTAGAAGTCTTCAATAAACATGTTTTATTTCTATGTTATTAGTTGTAGGAGTACCACGAGGGGTATGTATATGTGATTTTATGTGTCCTGTGTGTGGATTTATAAAAACACATATGCCTCTCATGATACTGTTACAGCAAATTTATCTTGCCAGCATGTTCCATCTGATTGTAAAAGAATGAAGACATTTATTGAAAATGCATACTAATTAGTTACTACTTATTTATTATTTATAAACATGACTGCTATTATAGTTGAATAGGTAAAAGTCACAGGAGATTTGGTGACTTGTTGACTATCATAAAAAAGCTTGCGACACGTGACACTGCATGAACACATTGCAGGGTATAAATAGAGAATCTCACCCAAGTGTCTTCTTAACCAGTCTGCCGAAATCAGAAATGCTGAAAGGCGACTGTAAAAACACCAAACTTCAATCAATCAAATCAAGTGGAATATAAAAAAATATCAATACGAGTCGTGAAAGTTATTAAATCTGAGGCTTTGCTGAGGATTTAATAACTTTCATCGACAAGTGTTGATATATTTGATATTCCAAAGACATGAGGGTGAGATTCTATTTATCACCAAATATCATTTAAAAGTCATTAAAGAAGAAAAATGCCACATCATAAAATGTTTACTGTGAAGTCAAATCTTTAGGCTGCTGTGACGTCATAGCAATGCTACGACATCACAATTGTAGCGATGACATCACAATGGTTGAACAATCAAATACTTGTGTCAAGCAATATCTAGAGCATGACATCACAATGGTAGAACAATCAAATAAACAATCAAATAAACCAAGAATTGGGTAAAACGATATCTACTGCTGTTTGAAAGTATTGGGTGATAAAAGTTTTTATCCTACATTTACATGTTTTTTTTCTGTTTACAAATAATTCACATATTTCCCGCTGCTATGACAACGGCCTTACTGTGGCATTACTAGTTACCAGCGTGATTTCCGGGGTGTACAGGTTTTTTACAGGCTGAAATTTCTTGTATACCCCGAGACCAAACCATGATAGAATCCACATACACATAAAAAAGCAAACTTCATGAAAAGCGAATATTCATACAGAACGTCTTTCTAACGTACGACTTGAGGGCAGCCGCCATGAGGTCTCAGTCATTGATAAGGTCACAACATTTAACTACGGCCATATAGCGGACAAACGTTTTAATTGAATTTACATCATGTTCACGTACAGTAACATTCGTTAACGGCTCGGGGTACAAGGACTCTCAAGTTGGGTACATCATTCCATATACACACGACGAGTTGACAACTTATATTACACTCATACTGAGAAATGTATTTCCCTTGCAGTTTCTCACGTGAACCAATCAGATCACACAATTTGACATGAAGGCAAGATAATGACTTATTCACCTTCTGGAGAACATGCTTGAAAGTGTAAGTTGTAACAATACAGTATCCTGCAGTTTCATGTCATATTAGTCAACTCGTTCAAGCCACTATCGCTAAATATTCATGGAAATAGGATTGCTATTGCAAGACAAGCCATTTAAACAACTTGCATTTATAAACAAAACTGTACCTTGAATTCAATTTGCTACATTAATTCAAGTGACAAGTCCATTATATTATTGTGAAAGGAATGCCTCTCATATATATTTCTTAAAGCATTCCTATTCAGGTCATTAAGCAAGTTTAGGAGGTGTGAACCAAAGTAAGTTAACTGAGAAGTCATTAAATGCATCCACCTGGAAGGCCTACATATATATACTGTAGTAAGGAGAGGATATTCCTAAAGTAGACAAATAGACGTCACATGGTATCTAGCATGTAGATAATGTCAAGGCCAACAAGTTATGTTTCAATGAAATTATCCTTAAGATTTCCAAGTGAAAATGTTTGCATTTTGTAATGGAACTAAACTTTTACTACTTGACTTGGTTAAAACTGTTTGGATACAATCTCAGAGATTTTATAACTCTTCTTTTACCTGTCTCACCTTTCTGTGGTCATGGTAAATAAAAGAATCAAGAAATTAAATTTCATAATACAGACTTTGTTTTCAAGCTACATTAATACTTATTTTCATCAATATCACATGTTGCTAAAAATTTCAAAGCGATTTTATCACGTTTATTGTCCTTCAACATTTTTTTCTCACAATTTCAAATAGATATCCAAAAGTAATTGCAATATCAACCTCAACATGACATATACAGAAAGCTTTAAAGGCATACAATCACGGTTTGTTGACATATTTCATGGTCAAACATATTTTACCAAAGTATGTACACTTGATTTGTCTATCCAAGAATATTGGGCAACAAGCTACATTTTCCACAGGTCCCACTAGTTTTCAAAATGTTTATAACGATTGTATGCCTTTAATGAAGCCATACTCACTGACATCATTGTATCACTGAGACATGTACCAGGTATAACAAGTGAGTGTGTCAAAGTCTGGTAGTGGCCAGAGGAAAGAGCTGTTCAACATCAGATTTGTGCCCATATGGATCTTGTGTCAAAGAAGTCACTCAAGAGCCATGCATAGTAATCCCATTGATCAACTGTGTATTTATAGTCATCTTCAAATAAATAAAAGACATGTCACCTGGACGGCCAATTAAATGGCTGCCAACATTGTTTTCATGATGATTACCGGAAATTTAATCCGGATGAGCGAATCAGTGAGTATACACGTAGGCCTATAGTCGTACATTTGATCAACTGTGTACCGCGACTGTGACCGCCAACTAAATAGCAGCCATTGTTTTATAATTTGACTCCTATGCCGGTTTATACAAGGTCCGCTTTTGTGAAACTGGTATACGGAATAGAGACATGCCGGTTTATTCAAGTGTTAACTAATGTTAAATGCATTGTTGCTGGCCGGGACTTTGAAAGTATGCCGATATACGGAGATTGCTGGAGTATAAAGATGCCGGTAGTGACAGGTGAATTGTAGTTATGTATTGATGAGAATATTTTTTCAGTTTCTGCATAACCCCTCTCACACAGAAACATACAAAAAATCTTTTATTCCCTCTTCAATCAGTCTATGGAATGACTTCCCCAATATTGTAACTGAGTTACCAACTTTAGGTTCTTTTAAGGCTGCATTACATAGGCTCTAGATATGTCCAGATATTAAATAGCTGCATATGTCTTGGCAATTCCGATCTAAACGGTCATCGAATATTTACGTCATATACAATCGGATCCATCTTGTTCATGTGGCCATGAAGACCATATCACAATATTCTTGTATTCCCACTTTTTAACTCACTTCACCAAAATAAATATTAATGTCCCGCAGTGACATGTGAGCTTGCACTACAGATGATGAGTTTTATTATTACGAGGCAAATTTGTATTACTACAGTGACAAATGTAAACAAAAGCATAGTCCTTTAGGATGAAAAATCTTCGCCAAGCGGAAGTGACAGATTCGCGATGTCACTGGGGACCAGTTTCCTGAACTATTTGCGCAAGCCATGTAAAAATGTACATGCTTCGTGGACGGTTACCAGTTGAGGCAGAACTACGCTCGAAAGCATGCTCATAGCGCTATATTATTACCCTGGTCAATGGCTGTGTACACCCAATTTCCTTCTCAACTCCCTGGGGAGGATATGACACAAGCTGCCGTTCAAGGTGCTATAAGGTTATCATTCACATGTCCATTTCATCCTTCCGGGTACCCATTCTCTGCTGGGTGAACAGAGGCATTATCGAACTAAGCGACTTGCCTAAAGTGACACCACAAAATTGATTCAGTGTGGGGCAATAACAAATCCTAGATACAATCAGGTTCTCGGTCACCCATTCACCAACCAGCCAGGCTAGAATGTGCTTCACTTTAACCTGATCAGTCAGCTGTGCAATGCACAGGACCATGTGCCACCACTAGTACTTGAGATCCTCCTAACACACTGGATTCTACTTGCCCAGGTGTTATCAAAGGGGCGTCATTACGTAATGTAGCAGCTTTCTGGCCAATTTGATATCAAGTCTTCTGAAGAATTATCATTTGGTTAACCTTACCATTCTTACCTGATGTGGTACACTTTCATAGAAGGTATTTGGTTAGCCTAATGTCTTACTAATTACATGCCACTAATATAGGATAGGTGGGGATTACACAAGGGGGATTTGATGTGATTATTTCAGATCTAGCTGGCCTACTATATGTAATCGTTTTTGCATCTTATGTTAATAGAAGATGAGTCCATTATAGGCAGAAGGCATGGGATTCGCGGTGCAATCAACCTTGACCTATGCTGTTTTAAAATGTGTAACAAATGTCTTCCCGTGAAGTTGTTTTGCCGTTTTGCCGATTACTGCTGTGATCTGATTTTAGTGATAATCCAGCGATATGATTTTAGGTGAGATGACTTCACAAAACACAACTAAATAGTGTCATTTTAGAACAAAACGTAAGAAAATAGTATTATTTTAGGACCTAGTCCTGTGATTTTAGGTGAGATGACTTTAAAAAACGACAATAGTGTTATTATAGAACAAAATAAGTTCATATTATCATTGTTAATGCCAGTGAAGCATGTACTATCTCAAGGATTTAAAACAAAACTTTTATTAAGAATTTTGTTATTGTGTTCGAATAATTAGAAAACTACGATTTGAAAAGAAAATGGAAATATAATAATTTCAGCAATTAATTTAGGTGTTCGAATTATTAGAGGGTTCAAATTAATAGAGAAAATACTGTGAAACAATACATTTGCTGAACTATAAGTACAGGGCAAAATTGTGTGTGTGTGTGTGTGTATGTGTGTGTGTGTGTGTGTATGTGTATGTGTGTGTGTGTGTGTGTTTGTGATGTGTGCCTTAGGTCATATTATTTTGTGGTCATAGATTATAAGGGAATGTATAATCTATTTTCTATCAAAGTTTTAATGATACTATTTGCCAGTTATTTTGTCAATTTTTTCGGATTTTTTTATTTAGCTAAAATGAAAATGGATGATGGAGTTATGCACGTGCAAATCACCACACGTAAACAAACTTATCAAGTTTATTGAACTAGAATTTGTGCTATATAAATTAATAACGTAACTGCTCATTTCGTAAGGCCAATGAACTGATTACTAAACGACTAGTAAACGTAATTCAACAGCTGAACGTAGTCGACTACTTGCTACTTCCTCTCTTCTCATCTCGTTATCTGTCAGTCAGTGATGATGAGAGTCACGTGATCACGTGCACACTAGCCATGTGACTTACAAAATGGCGCCGTTCGTGTTGTGAAACAGTGTGTTTTCCACGAGTGCATCGAACAGCTGTCTATTGCTGTCTACTGTATGAATCACCTGTCCGATATAGATATGTCTATTGTAGATACGCTTGAAGATGTTTTTGATGAAGAAGCCGACATAGATATTGTTAGTCGACGTGAATGGGGTAAACTATCGAATGACCTGAAGAAGGTAAGATTCATAGACCTAGGCTAGGATTTCCTTACCACGAAACTTTATAAAACTACAGTGTACTAGACTATGCATCACCCACTATCAAGCAGACGACAGCAATTGACCAATGAGAGCGTGCTACATAAAATCATGGCTTGCCAGATGCATCGCAATTGCTCTGTTGTGTAACGGTATTTTAACGCATGCATAGATGGGAAATTACCGAAATATCAACTTCCGAGATTGGGACAGAAATGAAAGGATCATGTTCACGCTGAATAAATGCGATAAATTGGCATATCATCGGATTTTGAACCTCCTGTCTGATTGGACATGTGAAATGGGGTATTCACATGTCCCCAGTAAATTCTACCTGGCCCAGACAGATGGACAATCCTTACTGTTGAGTCCTGACACTCATTTTTTACTTCTAATGGAGCATGCAAACCAAACTTTAAAAAACTTTTTAAAAGGCTACACTATTAAATAAGTAACATGAATTATGGCATTTCAAGCCGTGAGTGTTCACGAAGACTAGTCACATCATAATGTTTATAGCAATATCATATTATTATTATATGTTTATATTAACAAGAGTGTATATGTGTCAATTGTAGCCACATTCTACATGTTTTAAATAGTTATTCCTGCTCAATTGATACATTTCCAAACCTGACAAATGAATGTTGTTGGTGTTGCAGTGTGGATATCGAGACAAGTTAATGTTGTTGGTGTTGCAGGGTGGATATCGAGACAAGTGAATGTTGTTGGTGTTGCAGGGTGGATATTGAGACAAGTGAATGTTGTTGGTGTTGCAGGATGGATAACAAGACAATTGAATGTTGTTGGTGTTGCAGGGTGGATATTGAGACAAGTGAATGTTGTCGGTGTTGCATGGTGGATATTGAGACAAGTGAATGTTGTCGGTGTTGCATGGTGGATATTGAGACAAGTTAATGTTGTTGGTGTTGCAGGATGGATAACAAGACAATTGAATGTTGTTGGTGTTGCAGGGTGGATATTGAGAAAGTGAATGTTGTTGGTGTTGCAGGGTGGATATCGAGAGGGGCTTGCGGCAGGACAGGAACACACAGTGCAGCGCAGCTTTAACACTGGCTACAGGCGGGCAGTAGACATAGGTCACTTGCTTGGTCATCTGAGAGGAAAACTTAGGTGCGTGTACACTATATTGACCATATGCAGTGTGGACATCATTGTCAGCATCATGAATAACTCAATGATTCATATAAAGATATATCTAAATCTGTTGTATGTTTGTTTGTTTTGTAATGTCTGTTGTGATATTGCTCAGTTTAGCAGTTTCAAGTATCACTGCATTCTTGATAATTTTCTCGACCTGGATTGATATTTACAAATACAGTGTAAACGTTATTGTTTGAAGGATGGTTTACTATATTAGATTTACATTTATTAATGTTATTTTCAGTGCTTACCTTTCTTGGAATTCTCTGAAGAATAATGACAGTGAATCTGCAGTTAGAGACAACATAGAAAGTCTATTGATGAACATTTCACAGTTTGAGCAAGATTTGGTCGTCATGGTAACAGATGAGGAGGCTGTTGCTGAGCGGAAACTGACCGATAAAGTCGGCCGTGATGGTCAAACATCTGACCAAAGTCAGTGGGACACCACAAAACAGGGCCTGTGTGAAGGTGACACCACAAAACAGGGCCTGTGTGAAGGTGACACCACAAAACAGGGCCTGTGTGAAGGTGAAACACGTGAGTGTCATGGTGACAGTGGTGCACAAACATGTCGTCCAAGGGAGACCATTCCTGCTGCACCTTCAAGTCCAAGTGACAAAGTGTTCAAGGAAACTTTTGAAAATGTTATTATCCATGCACAGGCTAAATGTGATCAATTTGCTGAGGATGTACAGAAGTTGTTGGACTTGAAATGTGATAAACATAATAAAGAGATATAAATTAAATAAACATGAAAACATGAATGATGTTATTGTGATGTAAGTAGACCTGTAGGGACTGTTATGTTGTAAACTGCTATGATGGTCACAGTAATGAGATGAACAGTCACAGGAATAGGAAGGTATGTTAGAGGTGTCACAAGAATTGGATGGTGTGTCTCAGGAATATGATTGTAAGTTACAGGAATGGAATGGTAAGTCAATGAGACATACATATCTTAGAAATGAGATGCAAAATCATAAGAAAGAGATGTCATCAAAGTGTCATTTTCGGTTCATCAGTACCAGCTGGTGCTCGAAGACTTACTGCAACAATATGTGCTACAGATGGTGCAGGTTTGCTAGGTCCTACCACATAACCTCACACAGTATGAGTCTAGTGAGGTCTGAAAGCAGCTCCAAAGAAACAAACAAGGAAAATTAGGTAGCAGGGGTAGTATGTATTTAATAGGAATGGTATGGCTACAGTAATCAAGTGACGATGTATACCATATGTGGTATACACTACAGATGTGACTAAGCCAGTTGTTCAGTATTCTACACCAGCCAGTCACTAGTACATTACCATACAGTTTATAGATTATGGAGGTGGTATTTGAGAAGCTTAAAAGCCAGCATTATAATCCTGGTATCGCAGATTGATTAAAATTAGTTACCAGTATCTACCATCTGCTAATGTTTCATTGCAATGTCTTTAGGAATTTGGAAACTATTACAACAATATTGAGAGTTGTAAACATGATGTACTTACTTCAGTCTCATAGTATGTTTTATTCACGAGTATTATTGTCTTTTTGTATTTACGTTACGTCAATTAGTATGGGTTTAAAGGAAATTCCAACGTGTGTAATACCATTGTGTTATATATTGTACATGAATACACCAAGTTTCCTATATCTATAATAATAATAATAATAATTGCGTATTTATAGTGCCCAAACTCCATGCATACTTGCGCGTGGCCAAGCGGTCGTATAATGGCGCAGCAAACGTACGTAAAATCACAGCAAGCGCATACAAGCAAGGGACTAAACTCATGTAACATTATAGTAGATACAGTTGACGCAGTGATAGCATGGGCTGGGAATTGCATGTCTGGGGAGTTTCCCAGAGAAATCGACCCACACCATAATTCATTAGAGCAGCCCTTATTTTAGCTAACCTCGCACACGTAATCAATTGAAGTTATCCTCAGGTTGGGGCTAAATCATCCGCACCTCGCGTGTTCAAATAAATTGACCTGTTAGTAAATGGCCATATATGTTTGGGCAGTTAAGTAATGTCAATGTCGAGATACAACCTTTTTAATGGTTTATACTTACGATATTTGATCAGTATTTCAAATACAATATTGGGAAACCATTTTCAGCCATCATCTGACGGGCACAGTGATTTCCTTCACGTTAATACCCGAGTTTGATCCTAGGTAATCAATAACACTAGCCAAGCAACTAGCCTGCAGTCTATGATATTGTAATGTGCTACCAGTTTCCCTATCGGCAAGTGATACTCCCTGTCAGTTATAGAAATTGACTTCAATTCCGCATCTTGACAGCAAATCTATCACAATGGATTTGCCATAAACTAGGACACTACGTCACTTCGTGGTATTCATGCATTTATCTAAATAAAGTCCAAATTACAAAACAAATAGACAAGATAGAAACTATGCGTCTTTCAATGTGTATGTTTCCTTACGAGGTCCTTGAGTATGACCTGTGGTACACATGATCGCCAGTCCAATGGCTCGGGCCCCTGTTCCACAGAATAATCGTATCGTAGCGCTACGAGAGTCGTAACTCCTTAGCAACTCCATCCTAACGTACAGGTAGTAGCGCCATGATTGTTGTGTCGAACAGGGGCCAGGTTTGGTCACTTGAACAGAAACTTTTGTTATATAAAATTAAAGAAAATCGAATATGCAGTAACATTTTAGGAATGGAAGAAAATGGCATTTCTTAGTGCACTTTTTCTTGAGATAACGTATTTGATCACTCGGAGACTATATATGAACGCATGATCACTCCGAGACGGTATATACACAAATGATCGCTCAGATTGCGTATGATCATTCCACTTATATTGTTTTACCCCCACGGTAACTGGCGTTATTACTGCTTTTTATCGTTATTTCCATTAGCATGCCAAGAAGACTGATAGAGATAACTGGAAAGTTCGTCATACAATGCCGTTAATTCCGACTGGCCGCCTGTACTCGGCTCTCGCGGGGCTCGTCCCACTCAAAACCACTTTCTTTCTCTGGTTAGATAAATAAGCTTAAGCAATTTCCGTTGTGTAATAAAAAGTACATCATGCACACTGGAGATGACTTGTGGACGTTTCTCTTCGACCTGCAGGCTTCCAGACTGCCTCCGAGTATTGAAGTATACACTCTACATTGACCCTGTAGCCTATAAGTGTATTGGTATAGATTTAACAGCCCACGGCTACTCGGAATGACGAAGAGACAACCTCAGAATGATGTACATGCAACGGTACTTCAAATTTGTGAACAGTTTTAACAATGCATTTTATGTTGTAATATTGCACAGCCAGTTTAAATGCATTTCTAACTGAATATCTTGTAATTCTGATGACTGGCATATTTGGTGTATTATTTATTATATTACCTGGAATCAGTTGACCAATACTGACCACTGTCATTACATCGACAGAGTTCCTTCAATTATCGATAATCACGTGCTATAGCCAGCTCCCATCCAGTAATGCATTTAGTCGTCACGACAGATGGACAATGTTTGCTCTGGAGTATTTTATCCCATGATTTCTCTGGTCCCGTGCTTATTGAATCAAACATTATTATCAGATAAATCTGAAAATGATCGTGACACGAGCGTCGGCACAATGTTGTCAAGCCAGTTTTTGGCGGACAAACGATGCTGTCACGTGGAAGCACGGTGTTCGAGTACAGTACTCACGAATACTGCTAATACATAATGTTTTATAGTAACAGTACTCGTGGTACAGGCGATTGGAGTGCTTGTGAATAACTACTTGTACACATTGTGTTTTACACTAACTCAGGAATACTGCTAATACATAGTGTCCACAGTACTAGTACTCTTAGTATAGTATCTTACGTTAACAGTACTTGGAGTATAGTATCTTACGTTAACAGTACTTGGAATATAGTATCTTACGTTAACAGTACTTGGAATATAGTATCTTACGTTAACAGTACTTGGAATATAGTATCTTACTTTAACAGCACTTGGAGTATAGTATCTTACGTTAACAGTACTTGGAGTATATTATCTTACGTTAACAGTACTTGGAGTATAGTATCTTACTTTAACAGCACTTGGAGTGCTGTGAATAATTACTTGTACATGTCCCCTTACCTTTACAATACTCAATTTAGGCACCGTGAGACACAACTAGTACTATTGACTGAGTAGCTTTCATTCACGGTACCAATGTTTGCAAATACTTTCTCTCAGTATAATTACGTTTAATAGTGCATACATTGTGGTCTGTGAAATAGATGTGTCCATCGTCGCCAAATTAATGGAAGCTCTAGTTTTTGATTAGTTCTACTACTCGTCTGAGATAAGATGGCGATCAGAAGAATTACTGTTTTTCTATGTATCGTGGTATATTGAGAACCTCAGGGGAACGCAACAGACTTGTCACTTACTAAATCTTCTTAGTACTTCGTGTCTTCTGCGCAGGGCTTGTGTGCGCCGAGGGAGTCACTGCAAGAATTGGAACACAGAAACCGTGCTATTGTATTGCACCTTGTAGTCTGGTAACGACTGCGGTGAATCATTTCAATCACATGCAGCTATCGTAATAATTTATATTCAAACTAAACACAATAAAAAAAAAACCACTCACCTAATTAACTGAACTATTTAACATATAATTGTTTGTACTATCTTGTCTTTTAAATGGAAGGATGGGGACTGGGGGGGGGGGGATTCCTGCAAGTTATTAGAATGAGTAGATAGATCTGAAGTCCGCCTCGGTTCATTGGATCTGTGCTGCTTGGGTGTTGGTTCTGTGTGGGGGAGATGAACTATTGGCCGGACACCGTGAAGAGTTCCTGTGTGTATTAGATAACAGTATTGATCCCCTGTATGGCTGAGATGAACTGAAATACACCAGACTGGTGGACAACGTGCACATTGTAATGAACAGTTCAGATCTAAATCTCCTAACACTTTAAAGCTGGGTAGAGAGGCAGTCCGATCAATATCCTGTTACGTCTTCCCAGTCAAATACTTCTTCCTTTTTAGTCAATATGAAAGTTCAAGTATTAAAGTAGTAAACTTATCGATCACCTCAAAATTCTTATTGAATCAGTTCTGAAGCAGGGATATAAAGTCAGAAGCGCGTATCAATGTCTATATGTATCGCTATATATTCATAGATGTCACTGTTAATTGTGTGGTCACTGTATTAACAACTAACTATGTGTGTCATTGTATTCATATTTAGCTATAGGTGTCACTGTTTATTTTTAGCTACATATAGGTGTCTGTTTATCCTTAGCTATAGGCGTCACTGTTCACTTTTAGCTACATATAGGTGTCACTGTTTATCCTTAACTATAGGCGTCACTGTTTATTCTTAGCTACCTATAGGCGTCACTGTTTATTCTTAGCTGTAGGCGTCACTTTTTATCCTTAGCTATAGGTGTCACTATTTATTCTTAACTACCTATAGATGTCACTGTTTATCCTTAGCTATAGGCGTTACTGTTTATCCTTAGCTATATGCATCATTGTTTATCTTTAGCTAAAGGCGTCACTATTTATTCGTAACTACCTATAGATGTCACTGTTTATCCTTAGCTATAGGCGTCATGGTTTATCCTTAGCTACAGGTGTCATTGTTTATCCTTAGCTATAGGCGTCACTATTTATTCTTAACTAGTTATAGGCATCACTGTTTATCCTTAGCTATAGGCGTTACTGTTTATCCTTAGCTATAGGCGTCACTGTTTATCCTTAGCTATAGGCGTTACTGTTTATCCTTAGATGTAGGCGTCATTGTTTATTTAGCTAGTTATAGGTGCCACTGTTTGCATGCTGACCACATCAACACGTCATGTGATGTCCTAAATCAATGAGTATACATGTATATACTGATCATATTACCTTGCGTATCGCTATGTCCTAAAGGTATATGTGTATGCAGTGTGTATACATGACAACTTTAATTATTGTGTACCTTGCTCCAAGATCATGAAACCTTTTTGAGTACAAATTCATACTCAACTCAAGATTTTGTTCACAAATCCACATATAAAATTTGAGCTTGATCGTGAAATTGTACTAAAAAGGTTTCGTAATTTAGGGGTCTGGTATACATTAATAACACACATGATTTGCTCCTTCTACTTCTAAATCATATTTTCCCACAATAATCTAGTACAGTCTTTGATCACTAGTGAATATTGATTGACAACTCGTATCACACCATGTTTGAAACTTTGAAATCACTAATATCAGGTTAATTTCCCCTGTTGTTTATCACACCAGCATGGGATTGCAGTGTTGTCCTGATGGCGGATCTCAGTCAGGCGGGCAACACTGTGGAAGCACCCGACCTTTGATTGTTGTGATTTTTGCCCGTTTGATGCTATCCGCTGTAAGTGTACTTTGAGCAATCGATAGTAAAACCAGAGATAGTTGGGACTCTCAGATGATCCTAATGTGTTCCGTTAATCGCTAGTACCCGGCCCACTGACTGCTAGTAGACAAGGACATCTGTAAGATTTCAAAAGGACCTGATTCGACCTTTGTAGGGTAATAACGACTGCCTCCCTCTACCCCCAAGGTACAGCCCCGAGGCAAGTATTTTCAGTTCTCTCTTGGGTCACCACAGAAACAAGTTGCAGGGAAGGGGGAAACTCGCGCCGGTGACGTCACGCTCAGCTATTTCGGGTCTGCGCTGGAGGGTCCCAGCTAGATGAGAGTACAGCGAGTGGAAATCTCTGGTTTCCCGTGCCCCCTGCTAACTAACTGCCGTGTACAATGGAAGACCAGCAGACGAAAGCCGCTCTAGCTCTTCTCATAACTTCCAAGTTTCTCTGATCAGGACTAGTTCCGGTGTATTATGGATCGGGGCCTGTTGCATGCTCGTGAGTAGCGCGACCAGTACACATCCATTTGTCGTCTACAGAGTACGTGAGTAGTGGTCGTCTGCTCTTTGTACGATTCTCCTTGTTCTGTGTCAGCTGTACGACTGCGCCGGATAACACAGGTGGAGATCTGCCGGCAGAAGGTATTGTCTAAGGGGGTGCTGTGGTCCGATTGTTACAGTCCACCGACTGGCAGAAGTACTCGCAGTGGATGGAATACACCATCAAAGTTCGTGGCCACTGACGTTCTCAAATCAGCCCAAACATGACTGAACAATTTGGATTAATTACCTTGTGATGAGGGAGGAACACTTTACAATGGAGAATACCCCCATGCTGAAAACCTCCTCTCCACGACCAAGGGTCCAGCGACTGATCAGCCGATATCACTTTCATTGTGATGAGCTGGAGTGTCTGTACGGCAGATATGTGTACAATCTACAACAGTCCTCTCTCGGATACCTTCTGGGACTATTCATCCTGCTGTCGCTATGTCTGTCTGTCTTGGAGTTTGCCTATGCAGAAAGTTTCACCGTGGTGGGGCTTTACCTGGCTGTGCAGTTCACAGTGTTTGTTGTTTTGATTATACTCCTCAATACTCGATTGCTGAAGGAGGTTCATTTCCCCATCGTGTGTTATATCGTGTTGATCATGCTTGTATGCTTTTCTATTTCCTCACTGCCCTTGGATTTCGGGGTTGATGTCCCCAATAAACCAGCCCACATCAGCACGCCGGCTGACGGAGTGTGGCAGACAGTGTACGTTATCTTTATGATCTATGCATTGATGCCAATACGATCCCTATTCGCCATTATTTGGGGAATTTTCCTACCGGCTCTCCACCTGAGTGTTTCCGCCTTCGTGGCCAACAGTTTCCCCTGGTTGCTATGGAGACAGGTAAGTTTATCTTTTTCGCTTTTCTGACTGCCTGCCTCCCGGAGAGTAACAGAGTACGTATGTCGGACAAGCCAGGTTTAAACTTAGCGCGTGGGTCCCAACAGGCAAATGGCCGACATATGTTGCTCTTATGTAATGATAGCCGCTTTACACGTGGGTATGTAGTGCATTGCTGTGGCTATCAGTCTGCACATGCGTGCAGTCAGGTACTCCTGTTTGATTTGAGTCAGTAAATACGTTACTTTGTCTTCAACCGACGGATTACCCCCAAATTTGCCCTAACTGTGTATTTATATTTCAATTTAAAACGTGTTTTATGCACGATGCGTGGATGTTCTGTGGGCGTTCTATACGAGATGACTGTAGCACACCTTATTTAATGCTAGTGTTTCGATTGTTAATATAATTCCCAGAACAAGAAGCTTCTGTCAAGCGAGACAGCGATGAACAAACACATTTATTAGTCGGACAATTTTGATACTGGTTATTCCAGTAATATCAAAAGCATTGAGAGCTATACGTTGTGTGAACGAATATGTGGAATAAATAGTTGGTCAGAAGAATTTTGAAGTATCCGAGTAGACAAATCAAGCCATATGTTATACAAGCCTAAAACAAGCACGTGATTCATGTATGAAATGAATATGCCCCATATAGTAGACTAAGGACAGCTGCTTTACCTAGCAACAATAGCCACAGTATCTGAACAAACTATACTAATATCTGATAATAGTACTGACAAGTATCGATATCCTAATCCAATCACTCTCATTAATTAGTATTAACATCACACAACTATAGACATGTACATCTGCACGTGTTTGTGTCACACTGCTGTACACACACGTACTCACACCCGTGTGACAGTGGATAACCTTCACCGTCTGATCTAGGATGGAATTGCTGGCTTATTGTTTCCCGACGTTATGTCATACTAAACGTATCTGACACCAATCTGGCTCCAGTTATCTCCCACAGCTCCGTTCTACCGTCCTCCCCGCGTTTAAAACAGGAGCGTCCTTCTCCACTTAGTATGACGTTACACTCCATACCTGTACCATCTTGGTCAGAAGCACTCGCAATATGCAACATGTGGCCATATTGTGGTCATTGCGTTACCGGCCATTATCGAGAAGGATGGTCATTACAGATCTATTACTCAACGGACCAGTTGTTTAGACTGAGGAAACTATTTCTATATACTGTATATATATCTATTCATTTTCTCCTTCAAATGCATGTAGACTATTTCCATGTAATGTGGATGCTCTACAACAGCAAGTACACTGTGTCACGGTTTCTTATACTGTTCCTTAGACATCAGGCACCAGACTGTAAACTCATCCTGGTTTAAATTAGGCTTTATCCAGTACCACCCATCAGGTAACATGATAAACGTTGCAGCCAACTTTCAGCCATGATCACCACTTGCAACCATGATCACCATTTGCAACCACGATAACCGCTTACCATGTTTACAAACATGATCACCGCTTATCATGCTTACAAACATGATCACCACGAAGGCCATCTCCAGATAGACCTACAAGCTACATGTTATTGTTTCCCCGATAGAGATCTAGGTATAAAGTACAAAATGCATCTTTCCTTAATTAATGAATAGAGTCCTTGTTGACGTCTCATTAATAAATACTAACTAGCGATGGGCAATGCGAAATCGTCTATTTAAAACACCGTTAATCTTGTATGGTATGCTTCGGCTGTTCAAAGTTATTATCGTGATTATCCAAACGTTTATCTCAAAGCATGCCTACTCTATCGCTAATCACGAAGCTCATCCATGTGTATGAACTGTATTACGTCATCAGTGCTGAGTGATGACCGCCAGGTTCCGTACCGGGGGGTATAGCTCTCGTAGCAACTGCCCAGCCTCATGATGGCACCTAGACTTATCATAGTTTTAGAGAGTGACACAGATCTGGTAGTGCCGGGGAACTAGACTTATCATAGTCTTAGAGAGTGACACATCATAGTCTTAGAGAGTGACACATACCTGGTAGTGCCGGGGACCTAGACTTATCATAGTCTTAGAGAGTGACACATCATAGTCTTAGAGAGTGACACAGATCTGGTAGTGCCGGGAACCTAGAGTTATCAGGCATTTGAGAGTGACACAGCGTAGCAATGGTATGACAGAGGTGTCACAGTGGTGTGACGAAGGTGTCATAGTCGTGTCACGGTAGTGATGCATTCACTGACACCAGAACAGAAACCTGATGTAAATAGATTAATCCAGTTAGAAGGATTCAGCTATGACGTCACGTTAGCAATTTACTTGTTATTAAATTCACATAATTAATTGGAGGTTACAAGTATTGGTCGTTGGTGTATTAGTCAGATGGCATTAGCATTTCTACTGTGGCGGGAGCGTGGTGTGATGATAATGACAAATGTTCATGGAGTGTGCAACAAATGTCAATTGGTATCCACCACCTCGTACAATGTGTCAACCATAATATGCTGTGATTGGTGATAAGCATATCAGAGTATCAGCCGTGTGTACACACTAGCATCTAATAGTGTGATCATAAGTAAATGTTAACATAGGACAACCAATGTGTGCGTGGTAATGGTAATAGTTAATGTGTAAATGTAAATATAGCACAATCAATGAGTACATGTAAATATAGCACAATCAATGTGTACATATGCATATAGCACAATCAATGAGTACATGTAAATATAGCACAATCAATGTGTACATATGAATATAGCACAATCAATGGGTACATGTAAATATAGCACAATCAATGTGTACATGTAAATATAGCACAATCAATGTGTACATATGAATATAGCACAATCAATGGGTACATGTAAATATAGCACAA
>JAUTBT010028552.1:0-19320 GCA_032361225.1 Lepetodrilus schrolli
TCAGTGTTATTATCATTAACTGATAGGCGGCTCTTCAATGTCATTACCGCTGTTAGATATAATCCCAGATTAAGTCAATCGCATTTTTCGCATTAATATCCTGCTCGCATCAATTTCCTGATTTACAGTATGTGCTATGTTAGTTTCAGTACCACAATAACTTTGGACTCCCTGCTGAAGTCAACCGGAGGTTCTGCATAGAACAGCAGTTGTGGTTTAACTTGGCAGGGAGGGGGTTCAACATTAATAACATAACTTTTCAAACATATATGTACACAGGGAGTTGTGTGTGTGCCCCGCTTCATGGGAGAGCATAGTATATAGCAAGAAACAGCTTTTTGCACTTAGTCATCATCTCAGTAGAAGAGACATAAAGTATGTCATGGGCTTTCCAACAGGTCAAGGTCATTTCACATGACTTTTGATGGTGTCGACAGGTCAAGGACAGTGCAGGTGACCTACCCAAGGAGGCATACTGCCACATGTGACCTCTGTAGATGTGACCTCTGTAGATTCATCATTGTGTCTGGGAGATAATATGTAAAAATATGAAAAGTTTTCCAAGATGATGGTACTTGACCCATTACTTTGACCTCTGACCGTGACCTGTGATCTATTTCAGATACATTTCATCCCACAGCTGGTTCTCCAGTTCCGGGTGAGCTTGTGCAATGGCAGCCACGCACTGGTTGTGTAGGAGGGACGCCTGACATAATTCTTTGACCATCTTCTCAATATCCTTCATGCGAGATGCGTATTCTGTGTGGTTGCCTGGAAACAGATACAATAGAAAATATTCTCAAGGACCAATTATCCAAATGCTCCGATATTTCCACCAGATTAGAAGCAGTTGTTACCCCGGTAGTACGCATCCTCAGCCAGCAACATTTCCTGTTTCATTCACGTGATTTCACATCATATGTAGACTAGCAGTGACAGTTTTATCATTCATTTAATATACCACGTGAAAGGGGCATAACTCAGAGTGAGTGAATTATTGTTTTACGTCACAGCGGGTATCTTTCACTTATACGTGATGAATAACTCAGAGGGGGTTGGGGTTACATCCATGCAGTTATAAACTTGTGTTTACTGCTAAATTCATAATATAGTAAGGCCGATCCGATTTTTTCCACTTTGTAAAATTTAATTTTTTATTGTTATTATATTCAGCTGACAGTGTACTAGCATTTACAAAATTATAATAACAAATGGTGATGGAACAAGTCATATAAATTTATAACTATCATTGATCGAACAAAGTCTGGCTGGCACTATTATTGTTTACTGGTAAAAATGCATCACAAAAGTCTAATTTATAACAAGGAGTGGTTTGAAAATAATTGTGCATTAAAACCTGAACAATTTATTTTAGTGTATATAGCAATTATTTACAATTATATTGATAAATTATATTAATTCTCTGTCAGCTGACCATTCATAATCTCCAATTATTATTATTTTTATATTGGATCCGACCGACTGACCAAACCATCAAATTATATATTATTTTATTTTCGACTGCCGGGGCCAAAATTAACACAGAAAAATCTGTAAGCCAGGGAGTCAAATATTGCCTAAGAGACATTATTTGTTCACAAGTCTGTCAGTGGCTGGTACTCACTTTCTATGTAGACTGCCAAGACATGTGATAGTTCAGTTTTTACATCGTCTGCTTTTGCCTGATTTTTCAAAGTCACATTGGCTGAAAGAAAAAAAAGAATGTGAACATTTATATTGCGCCAAATCCATGCTAGAAAGTATGCTCATAGCGCTACATTATTACCTGATCAATGGATATGTGTGCACTCAATTTCCTTATCAACTCCCTGGGGAGTATACAATACAAGTAGTACCAACATAAATGTACTACTATAACAACTTATTTCATGTTTAACTATGTATTTCTAGATGAAAATCAAATACCAGTATCAACACAGACTTTTACATTAAATAGCTCCTCATCATGTAATTTCTATTAAAACGACTGTTGTCTTGAAATCTAAATCTAAATAATTAAATCCGTGGCCAGAAATATAAAACTCTGAAATATATTTAATTATCCTGGCTATCTCAGTACAAGACTACTACGTAAATGAATGAATGTGTTTTATGTCACAGCGGGAATATTTCACCCATGCGAGACGACGATAATGGCATATATAGAGATTAATACACGAGCTAGTGTGTCATATTGATTTTAAGACACAAGTGATTCCAAAGTCAATACTAACTTTGGATTCATGAGTGTCGTAAAATCAATATGACACACTAGTGAGTGTGTTGATTTCTTTATCCAACAACTTTTGAACGGAAATTCATACAACTCAAACGTATTTTAATGTGGAAGTCAAATAGGGAGTGGCGGATGAATACATCCCCCACCACCCCGACCGTACCAACCAATGAAACCGTCTATCATGATGACGGGTTTGATAAAATTGTGATGCAAGCCAAGAAACCAGCCAATGAAAATGGTTCCAGTTGCAATATATGATATTATTGTCATGAACCATATGTTGGATAATACAAAATACATGTATTTACAATATTACAATATATAATTGTACAATATACAATTGGACATGCAAGACAATAAAACAAGCATGAAAAATCATGCCATAACCTTAAGAGTAAAACATAAGCTGAGACAACGGACATTGACAACTAGATGATAATGACAGGATGGCAAACATGCACTTCTACTTTCTTTTACCAATTTAATATGCTTATGAATGTAAATATTTAATATGTACATGTATCTCTCATTCTTAATCTTTCTTCATCTCCGTCTTCTCTCCCCATCTTTTCTGTCCTTTCTCTTGGAGCGGTTTTCATTTACGTTGTAATAACTTGTAACCTATTCATTTCGTCTTGAATAAAATATATTTACACTTAAACTACCGATTGACAAACATGAACTTCTACTTTCTTTACTGATCAATCACAGACATACAACACAAGCCAACAATGGTCACTCCCCAATACATTAACAACAGTGATTTCCCTCTTAATGTTAATTTTCCTGAAAATGCTAGATTACAATGTCAAATTCTCTCTCTTCAACTTACCAGTGTTAATTAAAATCAGGCACGTCAGAAACGCCAGCTCGATGTCGTCAAAGTGCCAACATTTAATCTGCTCGCCAAAATACATGAAATGCTGGGGGATAATGCTGAACTCTGGCAGGTATTTCAAGATTGCCTTCTCTTCCACTTTGTTGAAGTCGAAGAAGCGGTACTCGCGTTTCTGTAGGTCGTAGAATTGACAGTGGTTGAGGATACAGATAGGGTAGGTGGCCATCTGGATGAGCGTCACTTGGTCCTCGATACCCAGACTTTGGAAATCTGAACAAACACAGGAATCTACCATCATTACCCTAATAATTTGAACAGGAGAAAATAATTTAATTTGTAGCAGTTCGAATTATTAGAAAAATGATCGGTGTTCGTATAATTAGGGACAACCAAATTAAAGTAAAAAATATGGTTGTAAATGAAATGGTAAATAAATGAAGGAATTTTAAAATATAAAAAACATGTTTTAATACATTTTATAAAAATGATTGTGTTTGAATATTTTGAAAATTACAATTTGAAAAATAATTGGTCATGTTCATGTTTTTAGAGTAATTAATTTAGGTGTTTGAACAATTAGATGGTTCAAATTATTCGGGTGATTATGGTAGTCAACACACATTTTGAATTCGGCAGTAAAATGGCGAGAACTTCTATCAATACAAAATGTATTTTGAAGTCGATCCCACTTCAAATTCTCATCAAGTAATGCAGCATGTCAGTCATGTAATCAGGCAATAGCACCATTCCATGGCATTTTTGATAGTAATTCCTCTACCATATTATTTATACCTGAATACAAAGTTGTTACCTATGCTACGATTGCTTTGCCAAGATGATGATTGGCGGACATTTCCAGCATGGCAAATCGATTCACATCCATCACTAAGCATAGCTGTGTTCTGATTGGCTGATGACTACCATCAATAACTGGGAATGGCTCAGGATAGGTTAATTAATAGAAAATCATGCGGTAATGCGTCATATTGCGTCATATTTACTTAATGTGTTCACTTACTTGGGAGTTTCTTAGAAAATTTGATAATGCACTTAGCGTTGAACTCGAAGTGCATCATGAGTGTTTTCCATGTGGTCTGAAGGTTATTACAACTCAGAGTGTGGTTTGAGGAGGACATCTGAAACTATGAACAAAGAGAAATCAAATAAAAATTGCATTGCCTACCTACCTACCTCGGGACCGTAGGTACAACAGTGGTTCTTCGGAGCTAACACTCTGGAATCAGTCTTAGTGACCGGGAGTAATATTTGCAGGTTGTTCCCTTTCGGCTTTCCAACATTATCGTGATATGTTGTGCAGCATGCTGTCTGTGCGGTTGCAGTGTAGTTAGCTCCCTTGGTTCGCTAGTACCAGCCAGTGCTTGCAGGTTTACTACAACTCTACTAAGGATGCTGTGGGTTACATGCTGTGATTAACTTACAAACCGTGACATCAGCGAAATAATCTTGACCGCAGCTCTCAACCCCAATTCAAACAAACAAACAAACAAACAAAACCCTTTTCTGGTACTATGTATTTCTCCAACACAAATATATTTTTAAAAACCCATTATTTTTTAAAATATTGTATGACGAGTTAAGGTTGGTTATGTCAAATGCATGCAATGAATGACCAAGACTATTGTGTTACCTTGTCGTGCGTATACACCGTGCTGAGCTCTTTCCAAGCTTCCATCACCCTTTTCACTGTGCTGTCGACCAGCTCTAGACTGTCATTCACCTCTTCCTTAATAACTACCACATGATCTTCTTGTGGCTCAGGAGACGTAGTCTTCACGGGAGCACGGTTCACCGACGATGGCTCGGCTTTCGGTTTCTTCGCTTCTGCTTTCATGCCCCCTATCTTCTGGGCCTCCACGGAGATCGCGTGTTTTACGGCATTCGGCTGCCGTCCGATTCGGCTGCCTGAAACAGAAACAAATTCATGCCAGCTTATAGAAATAAAAAAGCTAACCAGGCCCCGAGATTTCGAACCTTTCTGGGTACGATTTGATGCTCAAGCACAAATTTTATATGGGGATATGGGGAAGCACTAATTCAATCAAACAATTTTAACAAAGAGTATAATTATGGTTGCCACTTTGCAGACATGTTCTTAATAGGCAAGTAGCTTGTGCTTAAATAGTGACTAATTTAGGGTTCTCACCTTCAACAGACATTCCGGCTTCCAGGCACTTTCTGAAACGACAAGACTTGCAGACATTCCGTGTAAGCATGTTTATCTCACATATATCGTCCTTCACACATCTGTACGTATTCAGTTCACGTTCTTTAGCCATTCGCCGGAAGAAGCCCTGGAAATGCAACAATATCGATAAAGTGTTACCATGTTACAATGTTACAATATCAATAACAAGTGTTACCATGTTACAATGTCGATAAGTGTTACCATATTTACAAAAGAACAAATCAGCCACCGTATTCCCACATCCATTCATCCATAAAATATTATGATTCCAGGGTATAACACGACGGCCATACGATTGTTTTCGGGAACAGCTTTAACCCTATCAGTATGGGACCAGCGATCTTAGTGGCTACGACGCAGTACAAGAGTAATAAACTAAGATTGTTCTGAGGACCAGGGGCCTGCACACTAGCATCCGACATAACTTCAAATGATTGTGAATTTTATTGGATTTAAAAAACCCAGAGATGACCCCGTTAGTGCTACACAAGACTCACTTTACAACCTTCACAAGTGAGAGCTCCAAAGTGAAAACCCGAAGATGCACCTCCGCAGACACGACATGGAATGTTGGATATTCCTGACCTCTGGCCTTTTCCTTGACCTTCACCTAGAAACATCAATTGTATACATCTATGCAATTACTACATTTAACTTTTATTATTAAACTGGTTTTTATTTTTTATTAACTTCCAATTCAGGACTGGACAAATATTTACACTTTCAGTTATTGCTTAGAGTAATAAAATGGTAAACTATATTTGGTATTTCCATGTCCAGATTTGTGAAGACCTAAATAGTTTGTTTTATTATGCCCTTTCAGAATGTGAATATGTGTTAAGACAGCACAAGCTATAATCTATGATTATATGTATATAATTATACAATGTAAATTCAATGAATCCTGGTCTGCTGTCAAATATGTTGGCATATCTTATTATGAAATTAACACCAATGAAATCAGTTGCCGAAAAGCCATTGTAATTGTAGAGGACATAGTAGATTATCACCAGCATATTAATTAACTCAGTGTAAAGGCATGACTTGTTGACATCTTCCATGGTCAAACATACAGTATTTCACCTGAAAGTATGTACATTTGAGTTGTCTACACAAGTATATTGGGTAACAAGCTACATTTTCTGCATGCCCCACTGGTTTTCAATATATTTATATTTTTTTCACAGTTTTTTTAATATTTTTTATCGTGAGATAAAAAAAATAAAAATACAATAAAATATGGTAATATTGTAAACCAGTTGGGCATGCAGAAAATGTAGCTTGTTGCCAAATATTGGCACTTTATTTGTCTATGCAATTCAAATGCACATACTTTCAGGTGAAATACGTGATTGTATGCCTAAAGCACATTGTGTGAATCTGTAAGGACGGCAACAGACCTGGACTGTACATGTTGAGCTTGATACACTTCTGATATCGACAGTATTGGCATCGGACTCGTGTTTCCTTGGTGATCTCGCAGTTTTCAGAACGGTGGCACACATATTTCATTTTAAACTGGTGAGTTGCTCGGACAAAAAATTTCTGAAATGTTTACAAGATTTCTTTTCTTAGTCTACGTATGAATGTTTGTACAAGAATATATAGGTTCGAGAAAACACTTTCTACAATTAACACAACAAAGCACAAATTCCTATTTATTATCCATTTAGACAAACAATATAAACTATTAAATGTCTTTGACAAAGCTAACACATCATCAGCCTGGTCAATTAAAATGTATTAACAATAATATAACTTTGTTCAAAATCTAACACAAATTAGACCTATGGAATGGCACTGGAACAAAGACATGCCTGTTATGGTAATAACTGTGACTAAATAATGATGAAAGTAAAAATTTTGATGTAAATTCAATGAATCCTGGTCTGCTATCAAATATGTTGGCACATCGTATTATGAAATTAAGTACAGTGGCAGTAGAGTTACCGTCCTTGGTTCAATAGAACCATCAGGGCTAGCAGGTTTTCTTCAACATTTGGTTCTACGCATTTTGCAGGTTTGAATTTGCCTCAAACTGACCAGTCATGATATGTGTGAAATAATCTTAAAAGCCGGTAGATCACAACACAACAAAAGCGTATACATCTAAGCAGAAGCGGTTGACAGGAGTATGTCACGTACCTTGCAAGCCTCACAGATGTAAGCTCCGCAGTAAAACCCTGCAGCGATGTCCCCACACACCTGACACAGAACGTTCTTCTTGACGATGTAACCATAGCAACTGGTGTCATCGCCGGGATAGGCTGGGTTGATATCTGATCCCTGTTCCACCTCCATTTCTCCGATATCTCCCTGCTCCAAATGACTACGGGACAACCTGTTTTCGCTTGCGTCTGCTTCCTTCAGCAGGCAATGTTCATCAGAAAGCTCTGGAGATGCTTTCTCCAAAGACCTTTTGGCTCGGAATGTGTTGGCGCCCTTTGAGGTATGCTTGTTCTTGCATAGACCAGTAGTTTTACGTAACCTGGTAATCCGCGACCCACGCGTGACCATACCGTCAGGTATATCCCTACCGTCACAGTCCAGTAGATCTGGAGGAGTCGAGGTCAGCGAAGACGAAGACCTGAGAGACAAGTTACCACTCTCCTTACACACTGCCTCGGTCAACTTGTCCATGACCTTCGACAGGTCTCGGTCACGTGCATGCTTAACGTCCACGACCTCCATGCTGAGCACCATGCCGCCACTGTTCAACCGATTCTCGCTCTCGCTTCCGGGGACCGCGGACTCCCACGAGTCACAGCTGGACTGCCAGGATTCAGACTTGCTGCACGCGGACCCCACGCTGAACGGGCTGTCGCTGGCGGTTGTCTCGGCGACGGTCCTGGGCAGTCCCTGAATACTGTTCACGCACCCCATGGTTAAGTCTTTAATTGATGGCACAGAGAGAGGCGTTGACGGGCGACTGCTTGGAACATGAGGCTCGTATTCTGGAATCCGCAGATCGTCGGGATTATGGTGCACACGGTCTCCAGTCTTATGAACACTGTGTACGGGCTTTGGATGAAGGCTAACGTGGTTAACACACATTTCAGATCGGTGTGTGGCACTGTAAGGTATCGTAGCACAACATGGATCCAGACTTGTACTTTGAGTAGGCATATTGTCAACATTTCCCATGGTAGTGCGAGAAGTAGTTTTCTCAGACTGAACAAAAGCTACCATGTTGGTGTCCAAAGGCATCGGAAAATTGGAACCAGATGGTGTTTCGGAACAGACAGAACTGCCACTGATCATGTTGACCTGAGTTGGACGTCTCGAAGGCTGTGTGCAAGATCGCCCAGCGTGGGACAATGTTTGAGAGTAACCACACTCATTAGATATTACAGTCTTGAACAGTCGTCCTGGATAGCTCTGATTCGGCCCCGGATGGTGTTTAGTCATTGCAGACATTTGTGTCATACTGTCAGAATTTCTGGAAATCGTGTCAGATGATTGTGTCGTATGGCCAACTGTAGGATCAGGTGTTGTCATCGTTCTGCTCTGCGTTGATGATCGGAATGGTTAACTGTTGTCAAGGCAGTGTTAATATTAGAGCCAGTTAAGACAAAAGGTACCATGCCTCAGAGGATTTTTATTGAGCACCATTCCGTCCACTGAATCCTCCGAAACTATCACGATGTTGATATTCTACGAGTTCCATGTACAGGCGACAAACAAGACTGAAATAAAAGTCAGAATATTAACGATGATAATTGAGTACAGTGAACAGCTGGTGAAGATTAATATAATAGAAGAGATGAAACATTCAGAACCGCCCCCCAGAAACTAATATTATTATAATAGTATAATAATTATATAAAAATAGTTATAAATAGTAGCTGAAAGTGAGTTGTGTTTCATGATAATAAGATCAGAATATTAATTACCAGCGTGATTTCCAGGGTTAACAGGCTTCTACAAGCCGAAATTTGTGAAAACATGTATGCCCCAGACATCACGCTGCTAACAAATTTATCCAAAATTTTAATAGATCAACGCTTTTAAGAAAGCGGACTTGCGAATATTCATGCAGAATGTCTTTCTAACATACGAGTCGAGGGTGGCCGCCATGACATCACAGTGATCATGAGGTCACAACTTTTAACTACGGCCAAACCGGGGTGTACAAGTTTTTCCAGGACATCTCTCAACCAATCAAATTGTTAGAATCGTCGCATATTTTGGATGTTTTTCATTCTTGAGTGAGTCATTGTTTTACATAGCAGTGGGAATCTTTCACCCATACTCGATGATTTTTATTCTTGAAAAGAAAACCAAACATGATTTTTATTCTTGAAAAGAAAACCAAACATAACTGTCAATAAAACAAAAATACCCTACAAACAATAATTACTAACTGGTAATTAGGGAATGGCAAGGGTAGCTGCTAATTATTTCAGAAGCAGCTTCGCTCAAGCAGCCACTGAATAGTTAAATATCAAGTAACTTCCATTAAGTGCAGATGGAATGTATGTACAGGTGTGAAACATGTTTTAATTTTTTTTTAAATTAATTGGGGTTTAGAGCCACTTTCAAGATTCTTTCACTTATATCACGGCTTGTCAGTTTAGAACAGGAGGAAACCCACAACATCTGTAGCGCTGAATGTTGCAGTAAACCTGCGAGCACCGGCTGGTACTGACAGACCAAGGAGAATCCATAATAATGTATGGTCAAAATGATTATTGAATTTGCTAAATGTGTTTCAATTTGAAATATCTCGAAATATCTTGAAATGCTCACAAAAACGAGACATTACAAAGTGTAATATTACCTCGTTATAAGGAGAGAAGATAAACTGGAAGATGATGAGAAGGCCGATGAGTTTGGGCTGGGTGTCGAATCCAAATGCCAAGAACAGCTCCTTTCTATTGATGAGCATTGCGAACACCATGAAGCATAAGAAAGTGTTCACCTGTCGACAATAACAACAAACTATTAAAGGCATACAATCACGATTTGGCAACATATTTCATGGTCAAACATATTTTACCTGATAGTATGTACATTTGATTTGTCAGGACAGTACTGTCGGAAAGTACGGAGATCGTAGTCTATTCCACTGCTGTCTACTCGCCTGTGAGATTAAGAGATTCTTCAGGTTATGTCCAAGCTTCCAATGTCCGAGCTCATGAGACAGGACAGCCAGAACTTCCTCATCATTACAACCCTGTGTCCTCTTCTTCTTCTTCTCTTCCTCCTTGGTTCCAGTATCCCCACTGGACTGTAAGTAACAAATATCATGGGTCTGTAAACGATGATTGTCACAGATTATTTTGGCTAATCGGTTGTCGGAGATAATTTTGGCCAATCGGTTGTCAGAGATAATTTTCCTTGAATGCCTATTTTTATGTTTTATTTTGAATTGGGGTTTAGATCCACTTTCAAGATTCTTTCACTTACATCACGACTTGTCAGTTTAAGGCAGGAGGAAACCTGCAACATCCATAGTGCTGAATGTTGCAGTAATCCTGCAAGCACCGGGCCATGGATAATAACTGTATTGCCACTCTACCGACAGCGCATCCTATCAATATCGTGTCAGAAAGGTAACGTTTGCGAACATTGATGCCGGGCTCCCAGGATGGGATTTGAACCCGGGGCCTGTGGCTCTGAAGTCCAAATGTTCTACCATTGCGTTACCACCCACCCCTTTAATGCCTCTTTACCTCTGTGCCTCCAGCTGCTACTTTGGCTGCCTCTTCCTCCTCCTTCTTCTTCTCTTCCTCCTCTTTCTTCCTCTCTTCCTCTGACTTGTATCCTTCTAGCAGTGTGTCGAACAGCACTATACGCTTGTTTTTGAAGAACCCGTAGAAGTAAGCATTACTGTGTGAGGACCGCTTAGAACCTGAGGAAAAGTAAATCTTTTAAACATGGGCAAATTTTGACACCTGTACTGGCATTTTTTGGCATGTCATGGTAATATTACTAGCACACACATGCTTATCAAATTAAATAGTAGCAGCTACCACCAGGCCCCGAGATTACGAACCTTTTTGAGTACGATTTCATGCTCAAGCTCAAATTTAATATTGGGATTTGTGAAGAGTTGAGCATGAAATCGTATCTCAAGAAAGTTTCGTAATCTCGGGGCCAGGCTTCTATTGAAGGATTTATGACATTTATTTTAAAAGGTGTCTTTCATAGGCATGGTCCTGATGTAAATTGTTTTAATTACTTTGTACATACAATGTAAATGTACATGCACAAGACACAAAATAAATTATTTCATTATATTTAAATAAATTATTATTCATCATGTTTATTATTATTATTCTTAATTCAGCCAACAATTCCCCCTCACGTACCTTCAACAACATACAGCTTTTTCAGTGGAAATTTGATGCTGTCAGCCAACTTTTCTATATGAGATCGCAGAGAGCTTTCAGGTAGAGGTGTAAACTTGTCGAATAGCGGTGCAATGTAGTCTGCATAAATAGTAATCAACACCTGGAAATATACAATGTTCAAAATATACGAAATTTTAATGCCTTCGAGTGTGTATTTTAAAAAGAATTTTTTTATTGGGGTGTTATGTCGCTTTCAAGATTCTTTCACATATATCATGACTTGTCAGTTTAGGGCAGGAGGAAACCCGAAACATCCGTAGCGCTGAATGTTGCAGTAAACCTCCGAGCACCGGCTGGTACTGACAAGACCAAGGATGATAACTGCATTGCCACTCTACAGACATCGCATCCTATCAATATCGCGTCAGAAAGGTAACTTTCGCGAACATTGATGCCGGACCCCTGGGGCGGGATTTGAACCTGGAACCTTGGCTCCGAAGTCCAACTGTTCTACCACTGCACTACCACCCGCCCCTCGAGTGTGTAAATTCACAGACAAATTACCCAAGGAAAATAACTAAAGTTGTGGCAATTTGTTGCTTTGGCTTGACAAACTGACATCAGACCTGTATTCTAAAAAAGGTTCGTACCAGCAGTCAGGGTGTAAATCGAACATTACACAACTTCCTGCTAAGTGCGAGAGGAAAAGCATGGCGTATATCCTGATTTATGTCTGTACTACAGTACGACAATTTTGTTCAATGCAGCCCTCTTTTTAATGTAAATGCCATACTTGCAGAGTGGCAAGATATACTATTTAGTTTCCATCCATAACAGACTACATCTGCTGATTTTTACTAGTAAATGTATTTAAAACGACTACCAGATTTTCCTAGTCGACTAGTCATTTAATACAGTCCAGTAGTAGTCGACTACTCATCTTTGTTGATCATAATTAAATTACCCCCTCCCAAATTTCAGTTTTACACGACGTATATCTAGGTGTCAGTAGAAAACTATCAGCATCCTTAGTCCAAATTCTCACGAAGACACAATGTTCAACAAAGGAAATTCCTGTCCACTAACAATGTATGCTGTGTCACTACTTCGACAGATTACAATGCCCTGAATATTTAAACTGTATTGAGCTGAATATTATGTGATTTAACGTATAAATCTATTTGAGTTGAAAGTTCAGCAAACGTCTTACACATTCTACACTAACACTGCTGGAAGTGTGCATCATGCTATGCATTGTGGGATACTACGCATGCACCTTCGCACATTAGACAGATTGTAAACTTTAGTTTTGAGTATGTATCTATTATCTCCTGTTTTTAAATAGGTACTGTTAATTACTGCAGGAATACGCTAAATCTATTTTAATTCAATCTATCAACACCAGATCAACAGTATATAGAAATACAGTTTGACAAGTCGAGTACCTCTAGTTGCAGTCGACTGTCAGCAATCTAAACTAATCAATGACTACTCGACTAGTTCTTTTAGCCTTAAAAACTTATATATAAATATTTTTATAATCTGCAAAACAATATCAATTACAGTTGATCATCACATGGAAGTGTATCTAAATCTACACTGGCAATATCTACTTACAAGGGAGACAACCAGTGTGAATATCCAGGCATAGATGAAGAAGTAGTCTCCCCCTGCAATGATGATGTACACCAGGGAGGCTGTGATTGGCAGAGCGATGAGTTGCATCACCACAAACTTCTTTGCCTGGTCCTTCAGGAAAAATCCGAGTGTCTGTAAACAAAAATACACACTGAATCATCAGAGGTCAAACAAGGTCATGGAGAATCTACAGTTTTACAAATTCTGTGCAGTATAGCGGGGGAAGTGTCAGACGTTAAATATATATCTGACAGGTGGCGTGATTCTTTGAGGTTAGGAAGCGGAAGTAGCGTTTTAGTAATTAGCACGAAAACGAGGGTACCACGAAATTGGAATACTAGAAGGCATCTCCGATTAGGTATCACTGGTAGTCACAGGAAATGACCCTGATGAGACTTACTGTCCCCATCACTATATAGCATCCATCATTGTGAAGAAGTAGTACGAACCTGTTTATTGAAGCCGTGTCTCTCTTCAATGACAAAGGTGCTGTATAGCGACCAGGGAAGGGAGGTAATTGTGGAGTACACGGTGCACAACAGTGTAAATATGATGGACTGCATGATCTGAAATTTATAATAATAATAGTAATATTTAGTAGTAATATTATAGAGTGCCGACAAACATACAATATTATGACCATAATCGCAAGATGTACACCAAATTTGAGTGTTAATGAATATCTTGATTGCTGCAATTTATTATTGATCTTGTGGAACATTACTCTGTCAGATTTAAAAGAATTCTTTTTTTTTTGGAATTGGGGTTTACAGCTGCTTTAAAGATTCTTTCACTTATAGCACGGCTTGTCAGTTTAGGGCAGGAGGAAACCCGCAACATCCGTAGCGCTAAATGTTGCAGTAAATCTGCGAGCATCGGCTGGTACTGACAAGACCAAGGATGATAACTGCATTGCCACTACAGACAGCACATCCTATCAATGCGTCAGAAAGGTAACTTCCGCGAACATTGATGCCGGGCCCCCGGGGTGGGATTTGAACCTGGAACCTTTGGCTCCTAAGTCCAACGTTCCACCACTGCACTACCACCCGCCCAATGTGTCAGATCCACACTGCTCCTGTCCACCCAGCTGTGAATGGGTTCCCGGAAGGATGAAATGGAATTGTGAATGTTAATCTTCTAGCGCATGAAAAGGCAGCTTGGGTTGTATACTCCCCAGGGTGTTGAGATGGCAAAATGAGTGCACATTGATCCATCGACTAGGGTAATAACTGTAGCACTATGAACAAGCTTTAAGCATGGATTGGGCGCAATATAAATATGCACATTATTATTATTATTATTATTAATTTGATGGATGAATACCGAATGTATGAATGATGATTACCTCATAGTCGGGTCCGTAGCCATATTTGGACATGATCCTTCCAGACAGAGCCCACATGTAAGGCATTCCTCCCATAACCAGGATGAGCTGAAATGTAGATCAAGGAAGTAAGATCAATGTGCATATACACGATACAGCTTAATATTTATTTATTTATTTTCTAATTGGGGTTTAGAGCCACTTTCAAGGTTCTTTCACTTGAATGAAATTCAGGAAGGTCATAGACTTGTAGCACAATGGAAGAATGTTGGATTTTGGAGGCAAAGGCCCCAGGTTCAAGTATCTCTAGAGTATGGGATCAATTTTCGCAGAAAGCTAATTTCCTGATGCGATTATGATAGGACGTGCTGTCTGTACCGTGGCAATGGAGTTATCATCCTTGGTCTGTCTATCAGTACCAGCAGGTATTCGCAAGTTTACTACAACATTCAGCGCTACGGATGTTGCAGGTTGTTCTCCTGCTATAAACCAAGAAACTGTGATAAAAGTGAAAGAATCTTGAAAGCGGCTCTAAGCCTCAATTCAAAATAAATAAAATAAGAATGAAATTAATAACTTGATTTCCATAATCACCTGATTACTGTTAGTATGTAGGCTACGATACATTAAATAGCTAATTAAGGACAGATATTTTTTTTTATTACATCACAGCTTATCGGTTTATGGCAGGAGGAAATATGCGAACATTGGCTGGTACTGACGAACCAAGGATGATAACAGTATTCTACACTGCAACCAATGATCTACCATTACTGGGCCACTGGCAACACCCATCATGTGAAAGAAATGACAAAATAAAGCTGGAATTGTGACCAACTTTTGATAATGACTGGGTGACTCCTGCCAATGACCTCTGTTGATAATGATGACTGGACCTCTGTTGATAATGATGATTTTTGATTGAATTAGTGATTTTCGTCGCAGCGGTAATATTTCACCCATACGTCATAATGATGACTGAGCAACTGTTGCTAATGATAAGGGTAATTGTTGCAGGTGACTGTTGCAAATGATAACCGTGTGACTGTTGCTAATGACGAATGAATGATTCTTTCTATTCTAATGATGACTAATTGATTGTTGATAATGATGACTGGGTGACTGTAATGATGGCCAAACAACTGTTGCTAATAGTGCTAATGAGTGAGTGAGTGAATTGTTGTTTTACTTCACAGCGGGAATCTTTCACCCATATGTGACGAGTAGTGCTAATGACAATTGTTGATAGAATGGTCAAATGTTGCTATATAACGACAGCTCACCGATATTAGTCTTTCCAGTATTCAGCATCACTAAGATGGAACATTTTACCTGATTACCTGAAAAACTCCAGTGTTTCAAATCAAGACCCATCTTTTCAAGAAATACCATGATTAATATTGTTATTGTAGTGTTAGCATGAACTCGAGATTATTTTTTTAAATGTCAGCGCTATGAGCATACTTAGTGTGGAGTTTGGCTCTATACAAATGGACATATTATTATTATTATTATTATTATTATTATTAACAATGACAGCTCACCGAGGACTCTATCTGGGAGTACAGGTTCGACCAGAAGCCAAAGGTGCTCTTGTCCAGCTGGTAAACACGAGCCTTCTCAAATGTCTCCTCATCCATAACCTTCTCCAGAGCACTCGGAACTTTCTTGGCCGTTCTGTAAACATTCCGCTGGAACAAAGGCATAGGAACATTAATGTAGAGGTCCACAACATGAAATTATCATGTGTGTAGTTGGGTGTGATATATGATGCTCCTAATACTCTCGGCCAGAGGGGTTACACCTTTGGACAAGATGTAGGGGTCGACAGTAAGGATTGTCCACCTACCCAGGACAGGTATTATCCACAAGCAAGTGAAGTACGGTAGCACAGATTAATAAGCCCTTTACCTACAGGGCAAGTAGTTTCATATCCGACATGACACAGGGAGAGGTTCCTCACAACGTTAGTGTAGAGCCCCGAGATGGTAGAGCATCGTATTCAAAATCCAGCAACTCAGGTTTGAATCCTAGGATCAGCATGGTACTGTGACAAATGGCACCCAACATGTCAGTATTTGATTGCTACTTTAACATCATTTAACTTACTTATGTTACTACTTTAACTAGTAAACATATTGAATTACAGAATGAAATAGAATGATATGATTATGAAATTATTATTTCAAATGCCTTTTCAGTAATTCCATTCTTTCTCAAGAATATGACCAGATGGTGCAACTAAGTTCATATCATTCATATTTATCCCAGTGACTAATTTGTAACATTGTATTGGTTGTTGATATAATCCAATTGGTCTGTTGCTTACCTGCCATTAGTATAGTCAGTTGATAACATCACACTATTCAGGTTATTCATTATAATGAATTGCTGATGTATGATATTGCTCAATGAATAGAATATCACCAATTATTGTCTGACACATTTCCAATTAGATCATAGTAATACAATTTTATTTTGTTTACCTCAGGCTGCAGGGAGTCTTACCATTAGAAATGGTGCAATATGTTGTGGTGTATATTTCATTTGCTTTTGGGTTGTTTTGGTTTTTATTATTTAACAAGAAAAATCATGTTTATTGGTTGTAAATTATGTTCATATGTGCTGTTTATATACATAATACATAAACACGATTTATACATCATGTCTGTTCAGCTCTCAGCTGGATCACAGAACATTTATTTACCATTGTTTTCGTGGGACTAGTACATTGGGACTAGTACATTGCAGTAGTTGTATTGTTACACTGAACATATGCCATGGTTACCATGCAGTTATAAACATGCCGTTTTTCAGTCAGGACATACAGATTCAAAATAATGAGTTAACCTCAGCTGCTAATCATATACTACTTGTACTCATTGATGGATTGCTATCTGGAAAGTTGATCTACATTATCAGGTTATAGCTATAGCGGCTGCCATAGTTTCAGTTCTGTAGATAGATCGTCACTGCAGTGGAGAGGTTGTCTTGTGCAACACCTTTATTTTTGAGCACTTATATTTATGCACATCGGGGCCATATGATCTTACAAGTCGGTGAGCAAATGTAACAATATAATAGCTGTTTATCACCTGTCGTGAAGAAAGATATGTTTCCCATAAATAAACGATCCATAGGAAAGAAAGTACTGCGCGAAATATGAATGACTCGTCGACTTCCATCATGACTAAAGAGTAAGGGGAAATAACTCCAGTCTAATAACCCGTCTATGACTTACATACTAACGGGTGTGTGTTCAAAACATGTAGCTAACTTTACGAATCATGTACATTTATTCGTTAAGTATATTTATTATTGAACCCCAAAATTCAATATCGTATTATTATTACAGCGTATATGTCAATCATTAAAAATACCAGCATACGATCATACCAAAAATGTTCTAATGATGGCGTATATTAAAGAGGCAAGATCATACTTGCATAGGGAGTTATGTTCACTATCGGAGTTATTGTATATTCTGAAAGAATAATCTTTCTCCGACATGTAAGATTTTTTAGTCATCGAGAAATATATTTATTTCCTACCCAAAGACGACTACCCCCCAAAAGGGCGGCCGCATCGGAAGTTGTCATGTCACAGGTTTATTTGTACACAGATATGCATCAACATTGGTAGTGGTTTTTTTTCTCTACCAGCTGGTTAAATTACCGCGTAAGAACAACAATTGAGCTCACTGTACATTACAATTTCTCTCTGGTTAATCTATCGACAAGTGGATTTTGATCCGTGACAGAGAATAATGTTGACAGCAGTGATTTTCTTTCTCGGTGTTTGATGCGAGGAGTTGTCGTTGATCTCTTGATCGACATGTGCATGATGAAAGAAACATCTTACCACTCGAGTTTGTGATAGGGCAGTATACAGACCCGACGCAAGCCTATGTGGACTGTGTCGGACTGAGGTATTCTTCTCCGAGGTCCGCACTGAATAGTAGTCTACATTTAGAACAGTCAGTGTCTTACAGTTTGTACAGTTTGAGAGAGAGAGAGAGAGAGAGAGAGAGAGAGATTAACAAAATAAACGTGTGCAATATTCATAGGTGAACATACATCTCGTGACTAGAATAAACCCGATTGGATTCACGGTGTCTACTGTCCGATTCAAACATCGCCCCCACCCCACCCCGCAGATATTAAAAGCACAAACAAAATTTACAAAATCAGCCTCAAGAACAAACACTAGTTACATCTTAGTAAGTTAAACAACTAGTTAAATCCTTGCTTCGCCTGTTGGGCCAACATTTCCGTCCTCATAAAAATAAAAAATATATATATTCCTGGTGTCGTAGATAGACACAATTAGAAGCAAAGACAGTAGCATTGTTGCAATTTACAACACATACATATATAAAACATCAATATGACATCTAGTTTGCCAAAGTTCATCCACATTTATAGCCTGTATTTCTTATTTATATCCCCGACATTAAAACACAAGAATCAGGACAGAATTTCACAATATTTTTTTCTTTTCTTTTCATTTCAGTTTTTATTCAGGTATTTTCGACAGGTACATACATTTGATATTAACATTTGTTTTGGACACTACTAAATCGTTCACACAATCTGTACATTATTAAGTTGCATGTTATACATTAATCATGAAATGGTGTGAAATAGTGTATTTTTAACAGGGTAGAGACTGACTACTTTTTTTTTTTTTTTAAATTGGCGTTTAGAGTCGCTTTCAAGATTCTTTCACTTATATCACGACTTGTAAGTTTAGGGCAGGAGGAAACCCGCAACATCC
>JAUTBT010028563.1:0-19319 GCA_032361225.1 Lepetodrilus schrolli
GTTTCCTCCTGCCCTAAACTGACAAGTCGTGATATAAGTGAAAGAATCTTGAAAGCGACTCTAAACCCCAATACCAATACTCGGATTGACAGTGTGTGTCACACTGATAATCTCCGATTGGAAGGAATTGTCTTAGATTGTTACAGATTGACAATGTATATTGTTAGATTGGCACTGATTGTGGTAGATTGTAAGTTTATATTGTCTTAGATTGTCACTAATTGTCATAGTTTATATTGTCTTAGATTGTCACTAATTGTCATAGATCAACAGTGTATATTGTATTAGATTGCCACTGATTGTGTTTGAATTGTCAGTGTATATTGGTGTGTGCATACTGACGATGATGTCTCTGCAGGTGATGGTGATGCAAGGTGACCGCAAGCTGTCGTCCATCGATGTAAAGTACGAGCCACTGTGTGCAGACATCCATCCTGGGATGACTATTGCAGCTGTCGGAGGGGTACTTCATTATTCTTAAAATATTCCACATTGATATTTAACAGTCTGTACGCATAGCTTTCACAGAACCAGTCAATCTGGTTTTATGGTGAATTACTTGACATTTGATTTGTTTACACAAGTATATTGGGAAACAAGCTACTTTTTCATATTTTATTTTATTTTAATATTTTTTTTATCTTTTTATCTTGTGACTTATGTTAATGTATACTGGAGTTACAACTCTTGTGGCACTACGATTATTCTATGGAATGAGATCCTGAAGAACACATTGATAATTTGTTAGATAACTGTTACTGTGGTGTGCATACTACATTAATAGATTACGAACTATGTTTTGTCTTGATGTATGCACAATTTGTTTTAAGACGGACGTCTTCATCATCTATGAGCTCAAGAACGGGGCTCTGTCAGAAATCAAGGCCATCCCGAAGCCCAACTGTAACGTTGGTGGGGTGAAGTATTCCCCAGATGGTGCTTTCCTCGTTGCTGTTGGCTCGGATAAGAGCGTCCGGTTGTTCGATGTGGCGTGTGGCTACCAGGTGAGGTCTACCTGCTTCATTTTACTTCAAGCTGGGCCCCCCCAAGTTGCTCAGAACAATTATAACTACAATTGATTGTAAGTCAAATTTTATGGACCTGCTACAAGTGTAATTCTGTTTACAGGAAACAAATTTTGCTAACCAAATTCTCAAGTATTGTAGCGACAAAGGTTTTTCATGCAAAGGACTTAGTTGTAGCAGGTCCCTAAATCTGGATTTTCAATCAATTGTAGCAACTGTTCTGTGTCACCGGGCCCAGTTCTGAATATTGTAGTGTCGGTGAGAGATTCCTGCTGCCACATCTATAAGCAACAAATCACATGCTCCTGTTGGAATATGTCGTGGCTTGGTCAGAATATCATGGAATATGGGTGAAATATTCCTAATGCAATGTTAAGCAACAAGTCACTTGCACACTCCTGTTTCAATATTTTTCAACAATTCTTCAATGTGTTGCAGGAGGTGTTTTCTAGTTCTGGACACGCAGCCAGAGTCAACGGCGTGGCATGGTCGCCGGATAACAATCACTTCGCCACGTGTTCCATAGATAGTGGTATCAGTGTGTGGATCCCCAAGAAGGCAATAGGCAATAAAATAGCAAATGTCAAAGGTAAGTTTTGCCATTATCAGTCACTAATAAAAATCGAATTTTCAAATTTTAATTGGTATATTGACCAAGGTATTGTTTCCCGAAGCTTTCTTATCTACTATGATACCATAGCAATCTCATAGTGATCTCTTATACATGGGGATAGTGCACTTACGAGAACGCTATTGTCTCATAGTGGATAAGAGATCTTTGTGAAATGATACCCTGGGCTCTCTTGTATGAAATGGCCCAACTCTGAGCAAACCTTGGCCATAGACTACACCATTGCTACGGCTGGAGATATGGTTGCCTTAGAATGATGCTGTTTTGTACAAGAGGGCCCATGAATGATTCACTGCAAAACCTATTTATTGTCTCTGAATACCGTTACGATTATCTATGTGAATACACGTTTCATCACTCGACCGTTCCCCTCTCTCCACAGATGCTCACACAAAGAGCTGGGCGAACAAAATAGAGTGGATAGACAACAACACCATTGTCACTGTAGGACAGGACTCCAATATGAAGCAATGGATTGTCAAATTTTAATTTCTCGTATGAAAACAGCCTCCATCTGCCAGAACATTACACAAATTATCAATTTTCTCTCAGTATTTCTTTTTTATTATTTCGTTTCAATGTGTTGGGATTGTGGCCGACTAATTCTGTAATGCGCTGGTATATGACGAAACTGTAACAACATATTTCACGTTTCTGTATGTAAATATTGGTACGTTTCAGAAAATTTTATTTATCAACATATTTATGCTTAAGGTGGTTTTTTTTTTTAGATTGTTATTCCTAAAGCCTATTCCAATGTTTTATTGCTTCAAAGTTTATTTGCATGATAAATTTATTCTACACATATTTGATGTACCATTATATTTTTTTGGCCTAATAATCTACTTATTCCATATGATAATATACAAATAATTATATGTAGAGTGCGAACCGGGAAGGTTGCTTAGATTTGCGAGAAAATAAGTAAGCTGTAAGTCAATAGCTGGTAGCATTCCTTGGGCAGCAATACGACTATTCCCGACTATATCAATGTTATAGAATATTCAACTGTACCTCAGGATGAAAATATTTTAATACTAATGGACACAAATCCCTCCCTATATACACTCTTCCCCCTCCTCCCTATATGGGAATTCTTGCATTCTCATATTGTCATCAATTGGCTTTGGGTGCCAATTGCAAATTTACACTGCTATTCATTTGGGCTATTCAGTCTTGGTTATTTATATGATTTCAATTCACTGTAGCATGTCATGTTAAGACTGAATAGAATTATGCAATTTAAATATGGGTAACAATTTAATTTTCTTGTGCATGCCATTTAATCTGTACATGGTGTTTTGCTGTATATTTACATGTTGTGGTTCTACGTTGGCCGCAATGGTCTGGCAATGCCACCACAATGCAGCTATGTCCTTACTATATTCTACTTGATTATCTACCTGTACAATACACAATTTTCATGTTTATTCCCTATTTTGATTTTGTATTAATTCCATGCGTTAAAACATTATATCCTTGTATTTATAATAGTACATTTGAAAGAAAAATTGAAATTTCATTACATCTGAAATGCATTTTTTTCTTTCGGAAATACTGAATTAAAATCTTTTAATACTACGACCGTCTCTACAATGTTTAATTTCTTAGTCCAATGTCTCAGCCTTGCCTCCAAGAATTTGTTCGTGGAATGTGCAGTATGTCTAGGCAGTGTGATCAACAGTTTGATCAACAGTTTGATCAACAGATTGATCAACAGAAATATATAGAACTACGACACTTTGCATTGGTTTCAGATTCTTTCGAAATGCTTGTTTTGAATCAAGTTTACAATACATCTCGCTAGTTTGGCGGATGGCATCATTATTAGAATAACCTTTTGTACAAATATTGCCAAGATTAATCTGAAATACGAGTTTCATGGATTTAGAAAATCTCAAATTGATTCGTCATGATAAAATTGAAAAAAAAGAATATTTTAAAAATAAATTTAATTTATTATTAATTCATTGAATAATACCCAGAAAAGTTTTAATTTGTTATTTAGTTATAAAACATTTCATTTTGTAAATTAATTTTATTGTTTGTCGAAGCAGCCACAGGAGTCTTTCAGATTATATTGTTAATCACTGAAGTGCATTATCTCCACCATGTACGTCACAGTTTAGATTGTGTTGGTTTGTTCCATTCAAGTAGAAATTAACAGCGTCTTGTTAAGCTTGTATGGTATGACGAGTCGTACACTCTCTGTATGTCTTGAATGTTTGGTGCAGGTATAGAGGCCGAAATATGGCCCTGAGATTACGAAACCTTTTGAGTACGATTTCATACTCCAGCTCAAATTTTATATGGGGATTTGTGAACAAAATTTGAGGAGCATAAAATCGTAGGCACTCAATCTCGGGGCATGGATTTTTTTAAAGTATATTTACTAGTTGTACATTTTGATTCCAAATATTATTTTAACCATCCAACAGCTGGATACAATCTCAAATGCCTTATAAGACTGGTTGGGGTTGATCCAGCAGAAAGAGGGTTAAATATTAGAACGTCCCCAATATTAGTGCAAAGTATACTTGTTAAAGGTTAACAAATGCCATTATAAACAATGTATATCTGTTTAATACTAATGTGCAATTTCTGCTGTTTTGAGGCAGTTTTGCTCTTAATATGTAGCTTCTATAGTAAAATAAACAGTTGACATTTTATTTGTTTTTGTTGATATTTGATCACAAGTTTGATCAAAACATTGGATTCCACGATTGGAGTAGAATCATGCAAACTTTTATTTGCTGTTTATACTACGAAATATATTGCAGTTCAATAGGTGCTTCTTAAAACTGCAGTGAATAAATAAATTAGGCCTTTACATTGCAGCAGGAATATTTCACTCTGCAGTGAAAGTATGATAGCCTGAACAGATACCTTCAATGATAGTTAAATAAAATCTTGTTTCACCGAATAACTCCTAGCGAATAAAAAAAATACTTATGTACTCAGGCCTACAATTCTGCCATAAATCTGGTCTAAATAGGAAACCAACTGACAACTTAATAGCAGCATTCAACTTATTGGGAAAATAAAAACAAACCAGGATACAAATATTTTTAACTTAACATATTTACTCTTTGTAAGTACATGTACATAGACATCGACCTCTGAAGAAAGGCCCCAACAGTGGCTGTTCTGTACAATTCCATATAAAACATTCATAATCAACAACATATGGAAACATACAAACAAGTGCTCTTCTAAATACTTTCTAACAATATATATATGTACATATTTCACAGTTCTGGAATGAAATTCACAATTTTTCAGATAATACTATATTTAGTTTATTAAGCTTTGAAATAAAGCAAGAACAAACGTGGAAAAGTTGCCAGGTGCTTTCTACAAACAATAAAATATATCTACATGTCGGCTAATCTAAATTGATATGTTAGAACAATATTTAATACCATAACGATTAACATTTGTATTGGATAAAAATGATAAAAATGATCTGGATCTGCAACAGTTTATTGTAGATCGCCTCATTTGTTTTAACACTCTCCATGCTGCAGGCAACCGGAGATGCCCTAAAGAGCATTACCTGTGCCTAATCCAGCAGGGAGAGGGTTAAATGCGATTGCTAATAAGTAAACCAGCAAATCTTTTAAAAAACAATCGCCCCTTCCTCTTCAAATTGATACATTGAAAGTATCATTGTCTTTTCCTTCGTTGAGCATCATAGAAGTCATTAGCGTTCATATCCCAATGAATGTCAAAGTCATCAGTCATATGATTGTTCTTCATGTGTCACGTCACGTCACGTCACTTCACTCCCTAGTTACTGCATAGTTACGTGCACTGATATAGTTCTTATTAAAAACGTTAATTTCTTGTTATCCAAACTTGATTGTTGTTTTTAGTGACTGTCATTATAAGGAATGAATGTTGAATAATTAGCATTCATTGTGCCATGTAGCTAATGGGTCACGAGACCCAATTTAGCATGAAGCGCTTACAATGGTTAGAGACGTACCTGGTCTTTGTGTTTAGACACCTCGCTGTAATTTTCATCGTACTCTATCATCTGCAGCTCCTTCACTTCTCTTTTAGTCGCCTCAAACAAAGTCCAGTCCTCCTGAAACCAAAATAATACACAGGCTTTCAGAGTTGTCTCCCTTTAGTTGTCGGCCATCTTTCAAAATATGAGGAGTTTTGGTTTTAGATTTTAATGAGTGGTTTTGATGGGGGAAACACATTACATGTTCTGTTTTCTAGTGATTCAAAGTGAGCTAGGACATTTCAAAGTGTTTTCTAGGATTCAAAGTGAGCTATGGACATATCAAGCTCTTAAGAGTTATCTCCCTTGGGGTGCTGGTCGCCCTTTCATATACTATATACTGCATGGGGAGCAACAAGTATAAAGTTATCTCATTTGCTGTCAAGTCGACACATCTGGGAAGCAACTAGTGTAGCCAGCTAAACGTTCGATGTATGGCCTGAATCGAATGTCCGATAGTAAAGGGAGGCCACCACAACAATTAGCTAGCTGAACTAGGAACCAAAATGAATGGCATCTCCTTGATAGTCAAATCAACATGAGTTGTCTCCCCTTGAGTCAAGTCGACCCATCTGGGAAGCAACATGAGTGGTATCTCTTTGATAGTCGATGTAACATGAGTTGTCTCCCCTTGATTTAAATGATCTCGCACCTCCAATAGTCTGTCGTCCGTGAGATGTTCCGCGGCCTGGAAGAAGACCTTCTCCTGGTTATTTATCTCTCCGTTCCATCGAGACCACATGTACGCCATTGCTGATGCTGTCAGCGCCATCTGTTGGTAAGTTCTCTTCTCTAACAATTCGTTCTGAAATTATTATTTCAGAAAATTATATAGTATGATTGTTAATTTTCTGTAGTCTAAAAGAACCAGGTTTTGCCCTGAATAATTGTAGTTAAAAAATGAGGCAACTTGCATGGTTTTTTTTTGGTGGTTTTTTTTAAATTGGGGTTTAGAGCACTTATATCACTGCTTGTCAGTTTAGGGCAGGAGAAAACTCGCAACATCCGTAGCAATGAATGTTGAAGTAAACCTGTGAGCATCGGCTGGTACTGACGAGGCCAAAGATTTTAACTGCATTGCCACTCTACAGACATCGTATCCTATCAATATTGCATCAGAAAGGTAACTTCCGCGAACATTGATGCTGGGCCCCTGGGGGTGGGATTTGAACCTGGAACCTTTGGCTCCAAAGTCCAATGTCCTACCACTGCGCTACCACCCGCCTGCATGGTATGTAATATATATATATTGTTTGTATCTTTACTGTTTATTTTTTTAATTGCATGGGGTTTAGAGCCACTTTCATGATTCTTTACTTTGTATCACGGCTTGTATCCTTACTAGTATATACGTATTTCAAAATGATGTGCATGTAGAATATGTACAAAGTATCGGACAAAATTTGAACCAGACCTTTCAGTACCAGTAGTAAAATAATGGAAAGTAGAATGACTACAAGGCTAAAGTTAAATTCTCACCTTCTTCTGAATACTGACATACTTTGACGAATCTTCCGATGGAAAAACATTGACACCAGCTCTTCTCAAACCCTGGAAATAGTGTTGCACTTCGTAAATTTAATTCACCAATTTCATTTGAGGCGAAAGTGAATCTCATTAAATACTGTGTTAGTTACATAGTTACCGAACGCTCATAAGCCATATAGGTTATAGGTGTATGGTGTAGATGATTCTAGTACCTATCTAGATGATTTGGCATCCAGATGATTTTGTCATGGAACTTTTACTGAGAACTCGTATGGTACATAGAATCATCAAAGGATTTTCTTTTCATCCAAGGGTTCTATACTTAATCTCACATCTTACATACTGGTAAAATTTATTTTATTTTACCATGGTACACTGGTACATATGGTATACATTTTCCCCGTTGTACCTTGATCAATTCCTTGGGCGACATCATACGACCTTTCAGATGTTGGAGAGCTGGGTCGTCGGTATGGTGACCCAGACAACACATGGAATTCTGGGAACAAAAAACAAATATGATATTTCATCGTTTCTTACGAGGAGATTGGTAAATATTAAATACAAACTATTAATAATTTTGAATATATTGTTAATTCTTGCTCATTACAATAGTAGATTCATGACTGTAGATGTGTACATACTTTCAGGTAAAAAATCATGTTTGACCTTTTGAATATGTCAATAAACTGTGATTGTATATCTTTATATATCAATAATGATAATCGTTTGTGTTTGGTGAAACAAATCACAAAACAAACCTCAATTTCGATTTCTATCTCAACAATGGCGGCCGTGATTGACATCACTGCCTTATTGAGAGCTCGAGGCCGAATCTCCCAGGATTGGAATGGCATGTTAATGTTCAACTCCTGTAGTAATGCTATTGTGCCAAAGCCATTTATCTTGAAAGACATTGTCTTCTTTTCTGAAATAATACAATTTTGGGCCTGATTCAACGGGAAAGTTGTACATATTGATATAAATAATTGACAAACATTGGTGTTTGATGACGTAAATATTAATAACTGATAACACCTGGAAGTTATTCAATGATGAAAACATGAATAACAGGCATGGTAACAGACAGTTGTGATTTCAATGGAAAACAAAAGCCCAGGCTGCAGGCCCCAAGCCACGCGGATCTGCGGAAAATTGCCATACCTGGAATAATCAACAAGGAAAACTATGCCAATAGCAAACTGATGTGTTCAACATTATTAACCGAAATTCTGATCAAGTAAAATCTTTTCATGAAAGCCCTCAGTGTCAGGTTCAAGATTTGAATTAAAGGCACTCACCCTCGTCATATTTTGTATCCGAGAATCCATCCAGCCTCCATTGTTTCTTCTCGTCATTCCATCGAGCGACCTGTGGCTCTTCTTGAAACATCACGTCAGAGGGAAGTCTGAGACGTACACAATTCAATCATTAATCTTCTGCTCTAACAACATTTTGTTACTAAAGTTTACATAATAAAAAAATTTAAAAAATAAAATAATTAAAACAAAGTTATTCATTATTTATCAAAATTAAATTACATTTATTAAATCAAAATGTATCAAATTCTACATAAATTTCAAATGAAATTATAAAATTCCATCAGAATAAAAACAGTAAAAACTGTCATCATACACATTTAAATATTTCAAATTTCACATCAAATTATGAAATTTCATTTATTAAATTGAAATTTATCAAATTCTACATAAATTTACCAAATTTCAAAAGAAATCATAACATTCCATCAAATTAAAAGCATGTAAAACTGTCACCATACACCTTTAAATATTTCAAATTTCACATCAAATTATGTAATTTCATGGATTTCATCCCATTACAAACACTAAAAACTGTCAACTTATGCCTTTAAATTTTAACTGTCACCATACTACTACCAGGTCCTAAATCAAACACTGACTTCAGAATGACACCAATGTTTGGCTTGTCGTCCCGTTTGTCCTTCTCCTGAGAAAGGGCGTCCTTCTGGTCCTTGGTCTGAGCAGAGGATGGATGTGTTGAATGATTGGGATCTGCTGTGTATTCCATGTGTTCGATCTCTGGGGGATTTACCACTGCAGGGGAAAATTCATGGGAATTTAAGACTTTGGGGAGAGAGATTTACAAGGGGGAAAGAGGTTTTACCACAGCAAGGAAAGTTGTAGATTTGCCACTATAAAGTCAAGGATTTATTAACCATCTCCCTGCTGGATTAGGCACAGGCACTGCTCTTTAGGGCATCTCTGGTTGCCTCCAGCATGGAGAGGGTTAATGCAGGGTTACTCCTATATTTTCGATTCACCAGCGATATTAGGAATTAAATGGCAAAGGCATTGAAGAATCAATTTTTCCAAAAGTGCAAGAAAAAAATAAACATTAAAAAAGCCAAATTAAAATAAAAATGATTAAAAAATAATGTGTCCATTCTATATTTGACAAGGACTAAAGAAATCAAGCTATGAAGTTTTAACATATAACTTATGACTAATATATTTATAAATTAAATATAAGAGATCATTATAAAGGCTGATGGAGTCACAAAGAATTGAATGTTCTGTGCTTGGTTGGTTGATTGGTTATTCTGAGTTCAAGATTCCTTCACTCGTATCACGGCTGGTATGCTGGGTTATTTTTTTATGCACATGCCATGCTGGTGCAAGGCTGGATTACCACTGGCTGTTGCTGCTAGCACAATTTATCCTGCCACAGCCAGAACATGGATATCCTAACTCACACAGCATAATCTCCGAACCGACCAGTTCTTGCTTTACCCCTTTAATGCTGATTGCCAAGCAGGAGTACCATCTTTTTAAATCTTATGGCATGGCGCAACCAAGGATCGAACCCACGACCTTCTGCACTTCATGCCAACGCTCTAACCATTACACCACAAGTACCACCTTTTAACATCTAGAATATATACAGGGGAACAACAAGTACCACCTTTTAACATCTAGAATTTAAAAAGGTGAACAACAAGTACCACCTTCTAACATCTAGAATATAAACAGGGGAACAACAAGTACCATCTAGAATGTAAACAGGGGAACAACAAGTACTACCTTCTAACATCTAGAATATAAACAGGGGAACAACAAGTACCACCTTTTAACATCTATAATGTTCTATGCAACTCACATCTAGTGATGGTCCATTGTTTCATTGTCTTGGGTTGTGGGGGCAAGGCCAGGAGGTCGATCGTGAACACTCCACCCAGTACTGCATACGCTCGTAGGTCGATAACATCATCGTCCTCCTCAAAGTCCTCCCACTCAGGAGGTTCTGAAACAAACAAAATACGACATTAGTGTTTATTTCAATTTTGTAATGGTGTGTGAGTGTGTGTGGTGGTGTGAGGGATACAAGCTGTAGGTGAGGCCCCCGACAAGCTGCCAGTAGTACATACTGACCTGGTGTTGTGGGGTCTTCATAGTCATCTTCCTCTTCCTCTGGTTCCTCCTTCTTCTCTTCTTCTTCCTTTTCTTCTTCATTTTCTTCTTCCTCTCCAGCATCCATCTTGTGAAGCTGTGCCATTAGATCCTGGAACATTAATGTTTAATTTAAAAAATATCTATTTTATTTTTTTATTTTAATATTATATGCTTTGGGGGGTTGAATTGCAGTTTTAGAGACACTTTCAAGATAAATTTTGATCATATCAGATTTTGTCACGGCTTTCTTGGAAGATACTTTTCGTGAATTTTTATTTGTTATTTATTCACTGCTTGCTTACATCTGTATTTTCCCGATCAGCATCTTCATTATTCTCCTCTTCCTCCTTGCCTTCCTCTCCTTCCTTCTCCTTGGAATCCTCAGGCTTTTCCTCTGTTTCCTTTACTTCCTCTGGTTCGGGTACAACCTCTTCTGTAAAAAGAATCACAAAAAGACACCCTTTATGAAAGATTTCTGGTCAAATTTTCTCTTTAAAAATTGAAATGTATTTTTCATTAGAAACTTTACATTGGTTGATATTCCCGCTGTGACATAAAGCCCTAATTCATTCATTAATTTCCCTTAAATATATATGAACACTAAAATTTCTAATTGATCTCATTTTCCTAATAATTTGAACAGTTAAAAATTTACGTAATTATTTAGAGGTATGATAGATAGGGCTAGCTATCGATACAGACAGTTTGCTTTATGTAGAGCTGAACAATATTCATTCTGCTGCTGTGTTCTGTTATAATTTACTTTGACATCACTGCTGTCAAAAGCGGCATTCTTAGCATATTTGATAACATTAAAATGAAGAAAATCGTACATGTATAGTGAGAGTAAAACAATTGTAGTTAGAAGTACTTAGCAATTTGCTAATTTGCACAACAAATTTGCCACCATTTTGAAAATATAGTTAGGCTGCATTCAACTGAGTAAGTGCTCTGTTGCGATCTTAACCGAACGTGATGTCACAAACTGCTTGTGGAAAGTTTCATAGCATTTTGTTCATATATGGAGACATCACATCCAGCAAAACGCCAGATTTAAAATTGGCAATCTGATTTACAGATGCAGTAGTGTTTCACAATAGCGGCATTGTTTCAAAGCAAAATTAACGACTGCTGATGGAACTTTTGGCATGGCCGTTGATTTGTAATTTATTGGAATTACATATTAAACCAACAGCATTTCGAAAAGGTATTGATCGAAGTATAGCAGAACTGTACGACCTAATACACTCGCCATTGATAATAGCAAGTGCGTTACAAGTACATTTAAAGCTCTATTTCATTATACGTAAATCTATAAATATTTATCGATAACCCACTTTCTATTTCGATGATCGTTAACATTTAGTTACATCGACGACAATTATGATTATTGATATATTTAGACCGCCCTAATGATAGACATTGCACATCTGTACATTTAAAGCATTACAAGTATTTCAAGACAAATTGTTACCTTCTTTTTTCTTCAGCCGAGGAAAATATGATTTGCTGTACATCGAATAATGGTCGTACTTTGTCACCAACACTCTCACTGCGCAGTTGGAGAGAGCCAACACTCGTGGAATATCGAAAGTGACTCCAACCTCGCTGAACTCAAATGTCTTGATCCTGGGCAAGAGATAATGTCGACATTTAATATCTAAAATTCAGCAGAGAGAAGCTATAGTGTATATCAAATAATGTTATTTTCCTATCAACTAATTAACTTCTGATTTATTTTCCTAACAACTAATTAACTTCTGATTTATACATCGGTATATAATAACAAATATGATTTCAGACACACATCCAATAATAAGAGTTTTATAACAACAAGCCTAAAAATATCACCACGCTGACAGGACTTGACAGTAAGGTTTGGTCACCCGCCGGGTAGAGGTATTATCCACACACAGACAAGTGAAATAGCCCAGATTAACAAGCCTTTTACCTACAGGGCAAGTAGTTTCATGTCCAATAGGACACAGGAACAAGTGCCTCAAAAAGTTGATGTAGTCTAGAGTCCTCGTTGAGAATTTTCATACCTAGGATTTTTAGCTAGATTTCCCCAGATGCAAAGCTGAATGTCTGCATTCTTAATGGCAAACTGGAGATTGTAGGTTCCGGGATCTTGCAGATCCGTGGCTTCGGAGAGGATGCCAAATGATGTCTTGTTCAACTTAGTCCTGATGAGTGTCTGTAGTTCTTGTATTGTCTGCAGACAAACAAGGAATAGTCCTTGAATACATTTGTCCTTGACGGTATTTGTAGTCATTGACACCTTTAAGTGTGACATAAAATGCTCCAGTAAAAATCTTGGCCAACAGAGTTACCCCTCTAGCTATTGGTAGTGTTGGATATGTCCAGATAAACTGGGGTTTAAATCCAAGGAACGACATGGACATATGTTACAATAGTGTTCCCCATGTTGGGTGCCATTTGTAACAGAACCATGTTGATTCTGGGATTCTAACCAGAGTTATTTGAATGTGAGTCCAACACACTGCGGACACTAAAATATGTCTAAAATTACGTGTACGTCAACACATAATTAATACAAATCAATTTTAAGTAACTCACTTCTTTTTGTTCAGCAATCTGTCTCTCAGTTATCTCCCCTGGTCGGGCGTCTTCCACCATGAACTCCAATTCAGCTACCAACTGATAATAATAATAATAGATTCTAATAATAAACAACACCCTGCACAACTTCACTGCATTTGAACTGGCATGTGTTTACTTAATAATAATAATAATAATATATGCATTTGTATTAATATTATTACTTGAATACTATGCATATGGGTATATAGTGTTGTCTGTAAGGAGAACTTTCTGTATACAAATACTGGTCCCCACTTTTTCAAATTCCTGTATTCACCCCTGAACATTGACACACATCATTAACGATATTTTGAAAGATACAAACAAATTTATTAATATGATTCTCACTGAAAGGTAGAGGTCACTGTCTCTGAGAACCAGTTTTGGGGCCAAACGTTCGTTGTTTTCTACCCGCAGATTTATGAATGTGTTGATCTCTCCTGGTATGGTGGGGTCTGGAGATCCATCACACCGCATGTATCTCGCCCACTTGAGAACAAACACATCTCGTGTTATCACAAAATGATGAATATCCCGCATTATGTATGCTGTAATTAATATGAATTATATGATACTGAATAAAATGATTCCTGAATTGAAATTTATTTACTTTTGGATTAAAAAAGAACTATACATTATATAAAATTACTCTTAAAAAAAAAAGGACAAAGAAATATTTTGATTGAATTTATGTTTTTCGTCACATTGGGAATATTTCACCCATATGTGACGATACCAAGAAATTAAAGACCCAAGAAATAAAAGTTGAGCATAAAAACATACTCAAAAGTTCTGTAACCTCAGGGCTAGGCCGAGAAGCTCTGACCGTCATATCTACGCTGCCTACATCAAGGTCAGATATTACAGAGTTCATATGACATCAAGATCACTGACCTTTGCTTTCTTCCTTCTTTCATCATCCAGTTCCATCAAAATGTTCTGGTTTGTCTGGATGATGGCGTCCAGTTCTAACATTTGCTCCTTGCGTACCTTCTTCTCCTGGAGAGTTCACATAGTAAATAAATCATCAATAACTGAACAGATTTGTGTAAAGAAAAGTATCAGAAAAGCACATAATCTATCATTGAAAATGTTTTCAACACAGAATTAAAATAAATACATGTTGATTATTTCTGGAATATATGTTTTACTAATTTCTGACTAAATATATTAGAAAGATAATTAGGATTGAATTTCCAAAGTATGTTGACTGTTAGTATACACAAATTGAACTTCATGAAATTTTTATATTTTATTTTAAATATTTCATTTTGATTTCAATGGGTAAATTTCATCATGTGTGATTAATTTAACTCTGTCTCTTTGATGGACCAATCATAATCAGAATATAAAAAGGCATCTGCAGTTGGCACCAGCAGCTTAAAGGTTAAATACATGCTTAAATTTATGGCATGCAGTGATTTCATATCATAGAGTATTCCTATAGAATGAGTGTCACTCTATCTATTTCGATATGCTACAACTAGACTGTGATATACAACATTGCATCTCATACCTTTTCTCACATTTGGAACTGTCATAAACTATGTCAAAAGATATCACCCCTCCACACAACCACCCCTCCTCACATCCCCACCCCTCCTCACAACCACCCCTCCTCACATCCCCACCCCTCCATACATCCTCACCCCTGACCCCTGAATGGAATTTGAACATAGAACTTTCGGTTTTCTACCCAGATGAGCTCTCCAATGGGACGAGTGAGTGAGTGATTATGGAGTTTAACGTCGCTGCGGAAATCTTTCACCCATTTGCGACGATTAAACATTTAATTATTTTACTATATGCAAAAAAAGTATTTAACATTAAGCAAATGATGTAATAGCAAGATAAATAGTAAAATCATGTATATGAGTTAATAGATTGATGTAGTTGATAAGTAATTTAAAACCTTCCATATAGACCAATTGCCTTTAAAGATTTAAAGATTCTTTCACTTATATTATATATATTATGGCTTGTCAGTTACTTGGCTTGTCAGCTACTCTGCTCTATTAGTTACTCGACTTGTCAGTTACTCACATATCCAGGTTGGAGTAGAAGTACTCATAGCACACCCATTTATGAGCCTTGGGCAGTTTGAGCAGGTTTCTGAGCCGGACACCGATGGCCTGAGCTGCTTTCTTGTCCGGAGCGGTCAAGCATGATCTATTGACCATCTGATCAGAAAAGTGACCATTACAACCAAGCAACATATCCAGGCATGGCAACAGACAATTGTGACTTCAGCGGAAAACAAGTTCAGGCTGCCATGCCCCAAGCCACGTCCAGTGCAAATCGATCCCAGGACAAATAAATCAGCAGATTTCCGAGGATCAGCAGAAAATTGTTGACCATTCATAATTATGGCAACTGCTGACCATTCATAATTATGACAACTACTGCTGACCATTCATAATTATGACAACTGTTGACCATTCATAATTATGACAACTGCCATTATGACAACTGTTGACCATTCATAATTATGACAACTGCTGAACATTCATAATTATGACAACTGCTGAACATGCTCAAACTGATATATTAATAATATTTACACGATGATGATGGAGAAAATTAGCCCGTCAAACTCAACATAAATTGCAAGTTTTAATTAGCAATGAAAATTTAATAAACTATACATATCATGCCCAATTGGGTTCATTGCCTATTACTTGAAGTATCAACAAATGGCAGAGGTGTATAATTAATTATCAACAGTGTGAACATGTTGAAGAGAAATACATACCGATGCTGAGTTGGTTGCTGAACTACGTGGCTGTTTCTTCGGAGATCGAGCGGGGGAGTAGTCTGTTTCCTCGTCATCGTTGAAGAACCGTTGATTTTTCTTCCGTAATCTGGGAGGCTGGGCACATAAAAATTCAAATATAATGTTTTAAAAGATAATAAAATTAAATGAATAATAATAATGATGATAATGACAATATTAATAGTAATAATAGTAATAATATTAATTAATAGCAATAATAATAACAATTATATTCTTACATTTCCTCTCCGTGGGGGTGTTTTGTGTACATTCGCTTTTCCTAAAAAGAGAAATATACATTTGGTAATTTCACATTTCTTGCCGCACAAGATTACACATCAGCAGAGTAGCTTGTTAGCCAATTATCGGCCTGTCAGCCCTGGTGTGCATTTTTAATGTATTTGGTGATATATTATATAGACTGAATGATGGAAACATTCCGAATTGTATATTTTGGCTAGGTAGCAAACTAACAAATGGTATTTGCTTTGTATTTTTCATTCCATAAACTATTTATCGCGATAACAGCTGTGGAAAGTTGCATGACTATTCTTAGCACGTGTCGGCACAGGCCAGCCTTCTTACCATTCGGATAAAATTATATGATTGGTCGAGACGATGAGAGCCAAAGTGTACCACGCTGTATCGTTTGCATAGCCTCAATTGTTTTGCCAGGTAATACAGACTGCCTAGGATATATTTCTCGTATTCAGGGGGCCGGCCATTTTGCTTCAATGATCCCGCCACACCTGATATCTTTAAACTCAAGATCACCAATTTCTAGTCCATATAATACTACAATAACTGAACAAACATATTCATGAATGAAGTGCGAGTTAAAGGTAGACCAAAGTTTAACCTTATTCAAGCTATAAACGATAATTAGGCATAGTTTTCTCTAACATTGCCAATGGCCCTAGACAATTACATCATAATCATTGTGTCCTGAATGACTTCTAGTATTCAATATTGTTACTCATTACTACATCATGCGTTGCACAGAAAACTTGGTTTCTCTTGGACTAGACAGAAATAACTAAGTCTGGTGTATGGAAATAATGAATTAATGAATGAATTGGTGCTTTACGTCGCAGCCGGAATATTTCACCCATAGGCGACGAGCATGGAAATAAAACTAGATATCTGAATGGCAATACATTTGTTAGTTCCAGGTTTCAAGGATGTGCCTCAGGAATTTAAATGATCTTGCGGACTGACATAACACTGTATCAATCTTGAAACCTCAAAATGAGTAATATTTAGCGTGGCAGGCAATGTGAAATTGCTGAGGTAGGCAATGTGAAATTCCTGAATCATGCATGATGTAATGTATTTATAAGTCCTTGTTTCCCACATACAACAGATGAGCAAGGTGTCATGAATACATAGCATATTATGCTTTTCGATATATCGTCCCGTAAGGGTGAAAGATTCCTGGTGTGACGTAAAACAATAATTCACACACTTTAAACCCCAAATCAACAATAAATATTGTCCCTAAATATGATTTTTATCAATGTAAAATCATGTCATTTCAAAGTCCATATCATAGTTCAACTGTCCATTTACTATAGCTTCTTCATCAATATCAATATTAACCTCAAGAAAATATGTGAATTATAAATATTGAGTGAATGTATGTCTGATTTGTCATGATTATTATGGTCGAGGCCCCACTTAGGTTTTATAATGTTCAGACACGTAAGTTTTATTTTACTCTTTCGATTATTGAAACTGAGAAATTATTTGGGTGGTGTTAATTCTACTGACACATGGAATATAAGATATACCAGATATACAAATAATCTGCAAGAGCAAGAAATTGATCTTATTTTGCGTTTCATTCAAATATGTGTAGCTAACAAAATTTTGTCATGAGGAAAAATGTTTACACAACCTAAACAAGGCCCTTCCGTACAAACGAAACACGTAATTTAATCGTATTTATACACACCGAAATTGTTATGTGAATGAATAATTAACGAATACCGTTATAAATGGAATTGCACTCTAAAAACAAACAAGATTTAACTCAAATACATATACAATCTGAGAAAAAAACGCCCCCTTCGATGTTTTCACATACTTTCTACAGTCTCATCTGCCGCCATTTTGCTGGCGCCTCTTTTTCAAACCGGTTGCTACGTCACATTGCCATTTTAGGAAGAAATACTCGCGGGATTTCCTTGGGGGAACACCTTCAATAATCTATATTTAGTCCATGAAATTTGTATTTTATTTATTGCTGTAAATATTTTGCAAATATTGTCGGTAATTTTATTTTAGAAATAGAAATAAAAATTAAATATTATTTACATGGATATACTCCGTTGTACGGATTAATATAAATATTGCACATGTAGGCCTACACTATTATATTGACACTGAAAGCGGCTCTAAACTACAATTAAACCAATATTTGCCAAATAAATCGTATTTCCAAAAACAACAACATTAGACATATTATGAGTGTATCTTAATTTCTGAATTCCACGACAGAGGAATTAATCGTCCTCCTAATGTTTATTGTCCTACTTCGTTGTGCAACAATCCAAGAAATAATCTTGAAAATTGCCAAGACACCTCAACTAATAAAATTGGAATATTTTTTTTCAATAATGACGTAAAGTAAGCCTGTATACCTATTACATAATGTTGTTCTTTAAAGTTACTGATGAATATCAGATTTTCGCGCTAGCACAACGATTTGGAAGATATTCACCATCGATTATTTTACATTCTGAAGATTATGTGCATGTTACTGAAAATTTAATAAATTTTGTTTTACTTTTACATTTTTAACCTCGAATAAAAGACGCCTGTGTACACTGGTTTTATGTTATATAGAGGAAAACAAGAACGTTATATATGGATATAAGTAAACACAATTTAAATGCATAGTAATAGATTTACATTATTAATTAATACAAAATAAATAATAGAAATCCACCTTTTATTTATTGTAAATGCATGACGTGTACAAATTATGGAATGACGTCACAGACGCGTACTCATGGTTACCAAGAATATGGAAATCTTGAAAGTTCCGACCATAACGCACATGGCTGCCTGTCTTAGTGGACGTCTGTTGGAACCGGTGTTCAGTTGAAAACTTACGACTATGACGTTTGTGCATATTACTTACATCGTACTAGTGATGGTTGTAGGTAGGACACTATATTGCATGTATGGTTTCAAGTAGTTTATGTTGCTATTGTCGATTGGATAACGGATGGTCTTCAAAGTTTTGGAAATCGGCAAATTAATTGATCTAGTGCACCGCAGTCGCTATTTTATTTTATTTAGTAGGCCTATAGTCCATGCCTTCCTATGTGTATCAGTTAGAATATATATA